>CAUYQU010019929.1:0-43830 GCA_963574635.1 Cheracebus regulus
TCTGGCCTCTCTGCTGTAGGACTGCTGAGGTCCACTCCAGGCCCTGCTTCCTGGAGATCACCTGCAGCAGCCTCTGCACTTTCACTGGGAGCTGCAATCCTGAGCTGCTCCTAATCCGCCATCTTGGATCTCTCCTCCCACAACAATATTCTTAAAATGACAGTTTACCAAAATAATCCCCTATCCTCCCACACACCACTTTCTCTAGCTCATTGTTCTCAAACGTAAACATCTGTCGGTGGCCATGAGCCAATATGTAGCAAATCTAAATTGTATCTTATTTTGGTATAACTTTAACATAATGGCAATAGAACCATTAGCAGATACTGTAACCCACTAGGTGAAAGCTCTGAATACCTACTCAAGCTTAAAGGTAGCACTAAAGAAATACTAATTTGAAGCCCTTCTGTACTTTATTACTACTAATATATACTAACTCAAGAACATTTTTGAATACTTCCATTAGAAAATCAAAGGATCTTAGCAAAAGAGTCTATAAATGACAAAATGTTCAAAGAAAATCTTTGCATACCAAACTTAAATATTTATGACAGTTTTCACCTAAGGAGATTGAAAGGGTCTCAATATCATTCAACTGGTAATAGATACCCTGGTCTCTATGTTCTTTGGATGTTGAAGTAAATATAATCTCATTGTTTAGCAGTTTAAAACAATAACAACAGATAAAAAGTTGTCTCTGGTGTCCTGACTCTATAGGGCTGAAATAACAGGAAGGAGAATGGAGAGTGTAATTAGTGAGTATTCACCTCACTGAATGTCAGGGTTCTAGATTATATTTCTGGCCTTATAACTATATCATTGAATGAATTCAAGTAGGGAAGCTAATACTTAATTCCTATTGTATAAAATAAGAAACTGACGTCCAGGCTTAATTTCCCTGGTTTACCTATAAATAAGCAAAATATCAACTACCTAATTTATTTCATAAGGATGGTTAGTGGATTAAGTAAAACAAAAAAGAAGTGCTTTGAATGGTGCTTTGAATTAAAATGCTCAATTTAGGTGGGCACAGTAGCTCACACCTGTAATCCCAGCACTTTGGGAGGCCGAGGCAGGTGGATCATTTGAGGTTAGGAGTTCGAGACCAGCCTGGTCAACATGGTAAAACCCTGTCTCTACTAAAAATATAAAAATTAGTCAGGCATGGTGGCACATGTCTTTAATCCCAGCTACTACGGAGGCTGAGGCAGGAGAATTACCTAAACCTGGGAAGCAGAGCTTGCAGTGAACCAAGACTGCACTCCAGCCTGGGTGACAGGGCCACACTCCACCTCAAAAAAAAAAAAAAAGTATGAGACCCTGTCTCAACAAACAAATGCTCAGTTTTCCCACGGGCAAAATGGAGAAGTAAGTTTCTAATTACAGCAATTTAAAAATTATACTTTTTCAGAAATGAGAAGAAGAGCATTAATTCTTCTTATCACACTTTGTCTATATTTATGTTAAAGTAAAACCATGGTAAATCTTGTGCTGTGTTATACACAAATATGTCTTGAACAGGGGATAAGTAATATCCGTAAAACAATGTTTTACTGCTCTATTCAACATTTAATTTCTACTTTTAAAATTTGCTATTAATATTATACACAGTATGTAGCAGAACATTCATGCTAATAATTCTTTCAACACCTCAAGGATTATTTCTGCAGATAAATTCCCATACGTATTATAGAATTACTGGATAAGAGGAACCGCATTTGACAAGTTTAAATCTGACAAAGCAAGATATATTTTGCAATGATTTCATACATCTAAAATACTGTTGTGTTACACTATTGTGGTGTAATATTTAGCCATAATAATTATTATTACACCTAAATAATATATTTAACATATTTAGGTATATTGATCATTATACTTAAATAATATACTTAACACAACAGTGTTTATTATAAACTACAAATTCAGTAAAGCCATGAAGCAAAAGGAGAATAAAGTCCTAACAAACATGGAAAGAAAATCTGACTATCCAGGGATTTTCCGTAATAGTGCTTTGTCTGTATTAGGGCAAATAGAACAGAAATGTTTATGACCATTCTACCCTGAATATGCCTGATTTCAGAAGGAAGAGAAGTTATACTGATACTTCTGAGGGATCTTAATCCTTCCTATTTAATAATTAGAATTTACAGACAAAAACTAGATGAATATTTTCAATAAAGAAAAAATGGCCAGGCCTGGTGACTCATGCCCATAATCCCAGCACTTTGGGAGGACAAGGTAGACAGATCACTTGAGGCTGGAAGTTTTAAGACCAGCCTGGCCAACATGACAAAACCCTGTTTCTACTAAAAATACAAAAAATTAGCCGGCCATCATGGTGGTGTCTGGAGTCCCAGCTACTCAGCAGGGTGAGGCATGAGAACTGCTTAAACCCAGGAGCTATAGGTTGCTGTGAACCGAGATCATGCCACTGCAATCCAGCCTCAGTGACAGAGCAAGACTGTCTCAAAAAAGAAAGAAAGAAAAAATATTTAGTTTAGAGGTTTGTTTCTTAACAAGGTAAAAAACTACCTAAAATTATACAGATTATAATTTCCACTTTGCAGGGCAGGAATATACACGGTAGGAAGGACTACCTCACAACATTGCTTTCAGAACAGAAATGGCCAGAAATGGTGGCTCATGCCTTAATCCCAACACTCTGATAAGCTGAGAGAATCACTTGAGCCCAGGAATTCCAGACCAGCCTGGACAAAGTGACAAGACCCCATGTCTATAAAAGCTTAAAACAAAAATTAGCCAGACATAGCGACATGCATCTGTGGTCCAAACTACTCAGGAGGCTGAGGTGGGAGGACTGCTTGAGCCCAGGAAGTTGAGGCTGCAGTGAGTTATATTTGTACCACACTGTACTCCAGTCTGAGCAACAGAGACCCTATCTCCAAAAAAAAAAAAAAAAAGAGAGCGAACAGAAATGTACCTAATTAGAAAGCACAGAGCACAACACCTCCGGACTTCACTCCTCAAAGTTTTAAGCTGCACTGTACACTAAAATGGCCACCAGATGGCATAACAATTTCAAAGTTTGAAGAGAGAAAACGTAATTCTTTGGAAGGTAAGAATTATCCGTTTTTCTAATAATCTAATAAACCAATTACTGTACTTAATTTAAAAGCAAAGTATTAGAAAAATTTACATTTTTATATAACGTCATTTTACCAATTCAATGAAGTAGACATGAAGGAAACAGACTTCTACATGCAGCTATTGATTATAATGCAATCATTTTGTGACATGGGCTATCTGGGAGGCCAAGGCAGGCAGATCACAAAGTCAGGAGTTCAAGATCAGCCTGACCAATATGTTGAAACCCCGTCTCTACTAAAGATACAAAAATCTGCCAGGAGTAATAGTGCATGCCTATAGTCCCAGCTACTCAGGAGGCTGAGGCAGGAGAATTACTTGAACACAGGAGGCAGAGGTTGCAGTGAGCCAAGATCACGCCACTGTACTCCAGCCTGGGTGACAGAACGAGACTCCATCTCAAAAAAAATCAAGTCATCATGCAACCATAAAATTTTTAAGTTAGAAAGAATTTTAGAGTCTAGCCCCCTCATTTAATAAATGAGGAAACTACCGCCACATATAAAGAAACTTGGAAAAGGGACATTGTTAATAGTAACAATAATTAAACTAAAGCTAAGTTTTGACCTCTATTCCATGGTTCTTTCCACCACTCAAAGGATTATCTTTATACTTAAAAATTAAAATCAGTCAGTTTTAACCCTACAGAAGATACAGACTTCACAGGTCTTATTTCTCTCCTTTCAACATATGCAGGTAACTTTACTGGGAAAACTTGATTTCAAAAGCCTTAAGATTTTTAGAGTATTGATACAAGTAAATCAACTAAAAGAAGCAAATATAATCAGCAAAAAAAAAAAAAAAAAGCTAAAAATCCAGATGACTAAGCTTTGGCAATATTTTTATGAGCAGTTAGCCACTTAGGATCTGACTAAAAGAAGGTAGTAACATGTTCCTCACGTGACAATTTTTTTAAATTGCTTTAAAATTCTTCAAACCTTGCCTCTGTTAAATCTACGTATTTATTTTCCTTTATCACCCACATTTTTTAAAAGCCCTCCCTTTAAAAGCAATTATTTTATGGTATGAAAGTTATAATCTGACCTAGAATTTTCCCTGAACCACAGCATGTCAATAGAAACTCAAGAAAATGAATAAAATACGATTCCCTACCTAAAATAACCTTTACCGTCATCTTCTTTTATTTCTAAAGACACAGAGAAGGTAAAGATGTCACTGTCAGGAGTCTGGGGTGCAGCAGTGGCTGAAAGTGGGGTCTGCTTGACAGAACGGCGGAAGGCAGTGGCAAAACTGTAAAGTATCCGGCTTACCTACAACCAGACATGTTAGGAAATGGGCTGTTACTGAAAGATATAAAATACTTTCAATTAAGTCTGGAAGATTACGTACTTTGGAGGACAATAATTATCTTTACCTCACTTATTTCTTTTCATAAATTACCTAATTAGTTAGGCCTATAAAGCAAGCAACACTAAAAATGGCCAAAGGTTTTTAAAAAATAAATGGCTGTAAGCACTAGAAATCCAACTAAAGAATAATTTCCTTCATTGTTAGAAACTATCTATAGATATTATAATGAAAACAGTCCTAACGAGTTTTGATTTAAAAGAATGGTTTGCAAATCTGTCAATGTTAGAACCAGAATGCCTACTTAACTCAATCAAAAGTAGCCAACAGGTCTCCTGTGACATTCTTAGTAGTAACAACAAGGTTCTGGTTAATCAAATTTTTAGTTAATTTATATTTTGGCCCATCAGGCTAGAATCACTAAACACTAGCAGAGAATTTCATTTGGCTTATGAGTGACCATAATAAGTACCATAATCATTTCAACCTAGTGAGGGCACTGATGCAGTTTCATTTGCAGACAGTTTTCTCTTGAGGACTTACAGCTTCTTGTATTTCACACCGGAAGACGTGTATTCTGAAAAGCTCTGCATTGTAATGACTTTCAGTAAAAGCAAAACAGTCACTTTCAGGAGTTCCATCATGCCCTCTGACACAGAACAGGATTTTGTAGATAGGGTAGTTTGCTATTTCAGTGTTTGTCTGAGGATCTAAGAGTCTGTTCAGAGACAAAGAGATGATTAGAGGAATTATGAACAATTTGTACTATTCATATTAAGATGTGAGACTAATTCTTTCTAGTAAGAAGATCATATATTTGGTGTGCTGATATTAATCTTAAATTTTAATAATACGTGGCTTCCTGAAGCTACTGATTACATAATTCCATGGCACTAAAAACTATACGGTATCATGTTTTAGGTAGGCAAACAGAAAGGTATAAATAATATCAATGAGCATGTTTCTTATATAGTCTGAAAAAAATAAAGAGATGGTTAATATGCAAATTAAACTACCAAAATATATCACTAAAGCTGTGCTGCTTTTTCTTTTTCTTTTTTTTTTGAGATAGAGTTTTGCTCTTGTTGCCCAGGCTGGAGTACAATGGCATGATCTCAGCTCACTGCAACCTCTGCCTCCCAGGTTCAAGTGATTGTCCTGCCTTGGCCTCTGGAGTAGCTGGGATTACAGACATGTGCCACCATACCTGGCTAATTTTTTTTAGTAGAGACAGGGTTTCACCATGTTAGCCAGGTTGGACTCAATTTCCTGACCTCAGGTGATCCGCCGGCACTAGCCTCCCAAAGTGCTGGGATTACAGGCTTGAGCCACAATCGCCCTAGGCAAAGCTGTGCTTCTAATTATCTCCTTTAAAAACGACCTAATCTTGTTTTCAAAAAAATAAAAACCAAAAAAACTGACTTTTTTTCCTCAGACTGAAACAAGTTTATTTTTGATTCCTGGAAAATAAGGGCAGAGATTATACAAAATGCTAACTCCTCAAAAAAATCATGAATAAAATAAAAAAGATGCCATTCAGTAAAAAAATCAAAGGGATAGCATTCATTCAAAAATCTACTTATTCAACAAATATTTATGTGATACCTATAACATTCCAGACTCTGTTCGGGGCAATAAGGAACAACTATTAAAGGTTTAAAAAGAAACTATGCAATTTCAACACTAAGTGACCAGTGACATTAATGGAGAAACCCTAAAGGGCCCTACTCAACACAGAAATAACTAGGAAGGGGATCTAACGCAGGTTTGAAAGCACTTTCATGAAAACTCTGAAAATGTGGGGTAAGACAGACTAGTTTTCTAACTTCTTTTATAGAATTAAAAATATACTGAAGTGTAACTTCAGTTAGAAGAATGAATATTGAATAAGAAACAGAGAAATGAGTGCTAAACAAATTTTATTAATAGTTTATCATTAATAAATACAATTCATGAGTCTCTGCGAAATAGTTCTTTAAATACTTAAGGGAAAAAAATTACATATACAGATTATTTTACTACAATCAACAGCTACTACTCTGTTACCATGAAAGTCCAAAAATACTTCTGAGGAACGAATACTCTATATTCTACTGATAAAAGTATAAACTGGATGAGTATTTCTAGATGGCTAGTGGCAATGTTATCAGAAGCAATAAAAATGAACAAACTCAGTAAGTTTACTTCTAGAAATTTATCCTAAGGAAATCAATAGAGCACTACAAAGATTTAGCTCAAAGATACCTATTTATAAATCACTGATATTCCCATATTATTAAAATTAGCTATTATTGTTCATGCTTTTTTCTTTGAAAGGAAAAAAATCTTAAAATGTCTAACGTAAGAGATGGGTTATTTATGTATAAACCATTCATGTGTAATCATAAATTAAAATTTTCAATCATATTTACTGGTATGAAAAGAGGTTTATGACATAAAACTAAGTACAAGATGGTATGTACAATTCCACTGCTGTTAAAAACAAAGTTGAGAGTTGTGTAATTACGTATGTATATATGCAGTTATATTCACATATACACATACCAATATGCAAAGAAGATCTTAATAAGCCAAGATGTTAACTATATTTATTAGTGGGAGAGTAGAATTAAGACTATTTTATGTGGTAGCTTTTTTTTTTAAATAAGCATATTTTTTGGTAACAGGAAAAAAAGTTATTTTAGCTGCACTGATCTGACTATTGAGCAACTATTTAGCTGGCTGATACAGATATCTGATCAGCTATCTGCAATTGTTATTTGTTTTATTAGTACACATAGCCATTTCTAGAGGCTTCTCTGTGCCTCAGTTTTGTGAGCTTTTTTTCATTTTGTTTTGTTCAGACAGGGTCTCATTTTGTTACTCAGTCTGGAGTGAAGTAGCATAATCACAGCTCATTGCAGCCTTAAATTCCCAGGCTCAGATGATCCTCCCATTTCAGCCTCCCAAGTAGCTGGGACTACAGGTATGTGCGACCATGTGTGGTTAATTTTTGTATGTTTTATAAAGACAGAGTTTCACCATGTTGCCCAGGCTGGTCTTGAACTTCTGAACTTAAGCGATCAACATGTCTTGGCTTCCCAAAGTGCTGGGATTATAGGCATGTACCACTGCACCTGGCCAGTTTTCTCATCTTAAAAATTAAGAGGTATACTGGCATAGTTAATATTTACTAATAAATTCTTGTAACTTTGAAACTCAGCATGAAACTCCATTTTGAACTAAGGTGTCAAGCTTGTATTTTCATTGAGGGAACATGGAAAATACAATCTTTTAGGCTGACTCATGTCAATATATTTTATTTATCCCCAAAACATTACATTAAATGTCTAATTTGCTACATACACATGACTGGAAAGAGTACGAAAAACTATTACAAATGAATAACCGTTTTTCACAAAGGTCACAGTCCTTGGAAGACATAAGTGCTAGGTAAATGAAACATTACACAAGTAAAATAACTATTAATATGTATTTTAGTCGCTACTGCTTCTTTCTAATGCAACAGGTCAGAGACCTCATGTATATATTAAAAGATTTCAATAAACCAGTCTCACCTCACAATTCCTTCAGATACATTCGGCACTGAAAGGGTAACATCTAGTGAAATCTGACACTGGCTTCTTAAGATGGACATCATCCTTAAGGCTTCCACCTCACTCCTGGGGGCATTTACCGAGGCACAGCCTAAATAAGTTAGTTTACTGAAAACTACGCTGTCTTCATCGGCCACTGGTGTAAAAGGACTTGAAACTTCAGAATCTGAAAGAAACAAAGAATAAGGAAGTGATTATTTTCACTTTGATATTTTGTTGATATGATTAGCAAGTAAACACCTGCAAGTAATAATTAGGGTCTAAAATTAAGTATTAATGAAATAATATATGCCATACCCTAAAAGAAATGCCCATGAAAGCCAGAAATCTCACACTAGAACTCTGCCAGAAACACCAAGATTTTCAGGTACAGGCTGAGTATCCTAAATTCAAAAATCTGAAACATGAAATGCTTCAAATTTCAAAACCTTTTGAGCACCTACATGACACTTAAAAGAAATACTATTTGGGGCATTTCAGATTTTGAATTATTAGACTTGGGGGTGCTCTGCAGGTAATAATTTGCATATTCCAAAATCCAAAAAAATCTGAAATCTGAAACACTTCTGGTCCCAAGCATTTCAGACAATGGATGCTCAAACTACAGTGCTATTAGAGCCAGTCTCAATCAGATTCAGATTTGATTCACTTTCCTGCCTCTTCCAATTTGTTTTGACTTTATAATTTACATTTAGGTCAAATATACATTTAGTATTTTTTTCACTCTGAAAACTCCTATCTCTCATTGTCATGTTTCTAACCTGCACTGTTACAATTATTTCTCTCATTCATCATCTTAGTCACTTCATTACGTTCTCTCAATCCCCTTGGCTTTCCTTTTCCAATAACATCTATAGTTTTAACACTCGCTTTTCCAAATGAGGCTTTAAGTTGTCCTTCTCCTCTCATGCCATGTCGCTCTATCCCATGTTCTAGTCTTCCTTTTTCAACTTGGCAACTGTTCCCATAGAGCTATTCAGGTCTGGAGCAAACATCTGTTCACCCAGAATTATACCTCCATTTCTCTAATATTGTACATATATTCTTTCTTTCTTTGAAAAATCTGGAAGCTTTCTGGGGAAATTTTAAAAAAAAGTCTCCCTCTGTGTCACTTAACCATGTTTTCTCTTTCACTACCACTGAAATACATTTAAAAGGAAATAAGAATGGTACGCATATTTACTCCTTTCACATCCCCCTAGATTTAGAATTTGGAGATTCTAGGGAATGTAGACAATGGTTTTGCCTGTTCTAAATAAAACCTAGTACGGGGTGGACACTCACATATTAAAAACAATAACCTTCAGTTATGCAAGTAATGCAGCAATCCTAACCTCCTTGTCCAGGTTTCACTGGCAGGCTCATCTCTGGTTTTTGGAGCCCTACTAATGGCACGGGGTTAATGGTGGATGAAGCGGAGAGCTGATTAGAAAGAGGCCCATCTCCTTCACCATCCAGTTGTGACCTTTTCACAAGCTCCTTTTCCCCTGGCTGGTCGTCCATTGGAGGATCCATCAGTACATCTGCTAGCTCTTTTTGCAGCTGCTGTTCACTTCCATTCCCTACAATCTAAGGGTCACAAATACATGCAATCAGCAAAGTGAGAAAGACTGGCCAGTATTGATTAAAATGGGTTCATATTCTAAAGAAAAACATTAGCATTTCTTTTGATACAAAGATATCTTCTGAATGTTTTTTAAGAAAATAGAATAAATCAAGATCTGCAATGAATAAGGCCGCAGCTGCTCTCTCAATCTAGTTTTTTATGAAAAAGTATGTAGTGAACTTGAGACTAATATCCAGAAATATATGTGATAGCCTGCCAATGTTATGAAAGTCTTTTACCGTGTCCTAAACTAACAATAATTAAAATATTTTTAATTTTATTTGTCTGATGACAAATAATGCTTTTAAAAAGAACATCTTAGTGTCTCCTATAGCCGTAAGAAAAAAAAGGAAAAATGTGCTTGCTTCCAAAAAATATCAACAGAAACATACATATTAGGCAATACATTTTCACGTTTTACCACTCCTGCCATATACAAGTCTCTTGTATTTCTGAGGAAGACTTATGTGATATGAACAGGTTCTTAAAGTTCTAAAATACTTGAGTAAAGCTGACATAAATGTATAAAATAGTCCTGAGGAATAAAAGCACTCTATTTCAATAACATCAAGTAATTGCATAGAGTCATGATGGGTTATTATTAGTTCATCAACAAGGAAGCAAGTAAGTGTAAAATCAAGTAGACATAGCGCAATGCCAAGAAAAACCACCAGTGACATAACCCAGTACTGTCACTAAGTGCTTACTTAAGAAATACTAAAAAAATTAACAGAAGAATTGAGTTAGAAAAAGAAAGTCATGGGAAAAAACAGGGAGCTGACTTAGGAGGCTTTCTGACTAAAATCTATCAGAAAGTTAAATTGGGCAGGGTGTTGAGAATGTTAAAGAGAATGAGGTCTACCATAGGAAAATTAACGAAGAGGCCAGAAAGCAAAATTCCAATAACAGAGGTGGGAACCTCTGGGCTACCAAGAAATCCAATTCAAATGTTTTTATTGATTCAGGCTTTTATAATTCTATAAACTTCAAGTCTCTTGTGCTTTAAATTATGACTGAGAAAAAGACAAGCGTTTTCTCCTGACATTTTCCCAAGAAAATTCCAACACTTCAACTCCTTTTGCCTTAGAAATAAAGACCTCTTTCTTGGCTTCAATGACAATTTCTGTTTCTGTTAATTTCATTTTATGTTTGGAGTTACTGCTAATGGAAGTACAAGTGGGCCAAGTAATTTTAACCCTTTGTTAAATCAGATTCTACACATACACAAGTGCAAATGAATTTTTTTTTACAGAAGTTCTGCTTTAAAAAGTTTTTTTTTTTTTTTTTTGGCTGGGCACAGTGGTTCACATCTATAATCCCAGCCCTTTGGGAGGCTGAGGTGCGTAGACTGCTTGACCACAAGAGTTCGAGACCAGCCTGGGCACCATAGTGAAACCCTATCTCTACCAAAAATACAAAAATCAGTTGTGCGTGGTAGCACATGCCTGTGGTTCCAGCTACTGGGAGGCTGAGGTGGAGGATCGCTGGAACCTGGGAAATTTAGGCTATAGTTACCGAGATCACAGCACTGCACTTCAGCCTGGTTGACAGAGCAAAACCCTGTCTCAGAAACTTTTTTTGAGAAGAGACAGCATATCGCTGTGTTGCCCAGAGTGGACTTGAATTCCTGGGCTCAAGTGATCCTCCCTTATCAGCCTTCAGAGTAACTGTGAATATAAGCAATGCCACCACACCCAGCTTAAAAAGTTTTTAAAGCACCTAAAAATCAAACTAAAACTTAGATCCAATTAGCCTCTTAGTTTTTCAAAACTGGAGAAGAAATACTGTATCACCTGGAGTAAATAAAAGACAGCCCAAATGAACCTAAACTAACTTTTACAAGGGTAGGAAGAAACATAGGGGTAGAGTTATATAGCTTCCCAAAAACAGATGAGAGAAGATACTAGATTCCCTGTTGAAGCAATCAGTAATTACAAGTGGGAATGCAACTGGAATTGAATAAAGACATATTACATGCTATGAAATACTGTTTTGCTCTTTGGCATGACTAAACCAAAGTTTTCTGTTGGGATAGGCTGACTACATTGTAATAAATTTACCAATCACAGAAATGTAGCTAACCCTGAAACAAAACATGTTTATACATTTGCCTTGTGTTTATACATGTTTATCTTGCATTCTTCCCTACTTTATAAATTTTATAAACATAAGAACTCTCTTCAATGTCCTTAACTCTTCCTTAAAAACTAGGAAAAGGTGGCCAGGTGCGGTGGCTCATGCCTGTAATCCCAGCACTTTGGGAGGCCGAGGCGGGCAGATCATGAGGTAAAGAGATCAAGACCATCCTGGCCAAAATGGTGAAACCCCGTCTCTACTAAAAAATACAAAAATTAGCTGGGTGTGGTGGCGCACGCCTGCAGTCCCAGCTAATCTGGAGGCTGAGTCAGAAGAATTGCTTGAACCCGGGAGGCGGAGGTTGCAGTGAGCCGAGATTGTACCACTGCATTCCAGCCTGCCGACAGAGTGAGACTCTGTCCGAAAAAAAAAAAAAAATGTACACATACAAAACAGTTGACTATTAAGAGTGGTTTAAAAATAGTAACCTAACAAATGCCTTGGATAGTTTTATTAAATACCATATGCAACAATTACGTTAGATCATTTGTGAACGTTGAATCCAATTCCAAATTACTACCTATGACAGTACAGTACCCATACTTTTTTTCTGTTTTGAGATAGAGTTTCGCTCTGTCTGTGGCCCACGCTAGAGTGCAGTGGCACGATCTGGGCTTACTGCAACCTCTGCCTCCTGGGTTCAGACAGTTCTTTTGCCTCAGCCTATCAAGTAGCTGGGACTACAGGCATGTGCCAACATGCTCAGCTAGTTTTTGCATTTTTAGTAGAGACGGGGTTTCACCATGTTGGCCAGGCTGGTCTTGAACTCCTGACCTCAAGTGATCCTCCCACCTCAGCCTCCCAAAGTGCTAGGATTACGGGCGTGAGCCACCACACCAGGCCTACTTTAATCAATTAAGTTCTTTTTTAGTTTTAAGGCAGTCAACTAATTTTATCTAAACCAAGCTGGAAAACATTCAGCAGTGTCTTTCAAAGTTCTGAAACTTTGACATGCATCAGAATCACCACGAGAGCTTGTTGAAACAGACCGTTGGGCCCTATGTGAGTTTCCAGTTAAGTAAGTCTGGAGTAATGCTTAATAATTTGAATTTCTAAAAAGTCCCCAGAACATAGTGATGCTGCTAGTCTGGGAACTACACTCTGAGAAACAGTCTTAGATTAATGATTTTTGACCATGACTATCCAACAAAACTACCAGTATTACTAGGGAACATGAAATGAACAAAAGCATGTAATACACAGCATGGCATCTGCCACACAGTCAACATTGTAGTAACCTTTTTTCAGAAGTTCTGCTTTAAAAAGTTATTTTTTGGCTGGGTGTGGTGGTGGCTCAAACCTGTAATCCCAGCACTTAGGGAGACTGAGGCAGGCAGCTCACTTGAGGCCAGGAGTTCAAGACCAGCCTAGCCAACAGGGTGAAACTCCATCTCCACTAAAAAATACAAAAATCAGCCAGGCATTGTGGCATGCACCTATAGTCCCAGCTACTCAGGAGGCAGAGGCAGGAGAACTGCTTGAACCTGGGGGCTTGAACCCAAGATCGCACCACTGCACTCCAGCCTGGGAGACAGAGCAAGACTCCATCTCAAAAAGAAAGAACAATAGAATAGAATAGAATAGAATAGAATAGAATAGAATAGAATAGAATAGAATAGAATAGAACCGAATAGAACCGAATAGAACCGAAAAGAAAAGAAAAGAAAAAAGAAAAAGAAACCTCCACATATGATTCTGATACACAACCAGGATTGAGAAACACTGCGTCAGAACAAAATCCCAAACTAAAATACCAACATAGTATTTACCAGAGGGTCCACATAGGCATCAAAATGATCTCTGGTACTTTTTGAAAATGCAAATCCCTTGACTCTACCCAAGAAAACCTCTGTGCATGGGCCCCAAGAATCTATATTTTGCACCCCATGAGATGTTCACATGCAACAAAGTTTGAGAATCACCAGGTTAGGAACTTACACAGTTCATTTATTTTCTAATATGAATGGTTTATCATGATAAAAGGACTGATAGCAAATAATTATTACTTGCCAAAAGTAGAGAGGCTAGAAAAGTGACTATTTAGTTTCCAGCTTCCCTTACAGCTATGGTTTACCAAATAACATAATTTTAGCCTTTGAGATGTAAACAGAAATTGGCTGGGAAGCTTCTAGAAGACTGTTCTTTTCCCAATAAAATAAACAAGCATGACTAGTGTCATCCCCTTTGCCTCTTCTTATTGCCTTGGAACATGAATATGGATGTACTATGACAATGAGGTGACACAGAACAAAATGTCAGTAAGTCAAACCAAGCACAGTGGCGTGTGCCTGCAGTCCCAGCTACTTAGGAGGCTGTGGGGAAGGATCACTTGAGGTGAGCCTGGGCAACATAAGGAGATCCCTTGTCTTAAAAAAAGTCAGTGAGCCAAAAATGAATGAGTGGATAAAAGAAATTGGGTCCTTAATGGTATAGATCAGAAGTTAAGAAGTGTTTTCTCTAAAGGGCTAGATAATAAATATTTTAGGCTTTGTAGGCCTTATATATAGTCTCTCTTGCACCTACTCGACTCTGACTTTATAGCATGAAAGTGGCCATAAACAATGTGTAAACAAACTAATGTGGCTATGTTCCAATTACACTTTATTTACAAAAACAAGGTGGCAGGCCAGGTTAGGCCAGCAGGCTATAGTTTGTTGAACCCTGGTATGAGTGAACAGGTTAAACAAACTAGCAACTGCTTATCTCCAGACTTCTTACAGCAGAAAAATAAATCCACTCTTAGTAGGGCTTTCTCTTCCTTGCTGTCAATGGCATTCCTAACAGATACCACAGTCATCTCTAAAATAAATGTAGTTCCAGGTAAAGCCATGAAGACATGTGGTATTAGTGAAAAGGCAAATATATAGATCAATGGGACAGAATAGAGTCCAGAAACAGATGCACACAAATATGGCCAATTGATCTTTAACTAAACTGTCAAGGTGATTAAATGGAGAAAGAGATGAATTAAAAAAATGAAGCTGGAACAATTAATCTGATATCCATATGCAAGAACATGAATCTCAATAGTTCACATCATATACAAAAAATTAACTCAAAAGGGATTACAAACCTAAGTGTGCCTAAAACTATAAAGCATACAGAATAAAATATAAATCTTTGTGATTTACAGAGATTTCTCAGAACACAAAAAGTATGAACCATAAAAGAAAAACTTGAGAACATAAACTTGATTAAAATTAAAAAGTTCTACTCAAAAGAAAGTCTCAAGAGAATGAAAAGATAAGCCAGACTTGGAGAAAATATTTGCAAGTCATATATGTGATGAAAGACTTATATCCAGAATAGATAAAGAACTCTTAGGAAGAAAACAAACCGCCCACTTAAAAAGGGCATTTCACCAAAGATACCTACATGGCAAATAAGCACATAAAAAGAAAATATCACTAGCCATCAGGGAAATAGAAACTGTAATAGGATGCCTCTATACCCCCATAAGAATGACCATAGTCTGGGTGTGGTTCATGCCTATAATCCCAGCACTTTAGGAGGCTGAGGCAGGTGACTGCCTGTGTCTAGGAGTTTGAAACTAGCCCGGGCAACATGGTGAGACCCCAATCCTACAAAAATTTTAAAAATTAGCCAGGCATAGTGGCACACACCTTGGTCCCAGCTACTCAAGAGGCTAAGGTGGGAGGATCACTTGAATCCAAGAGGTTGAGGCTGCAGTGAGATTTTTTACCCCACTGCATTCCAGCTTGGGCAACAGAGCAAGACCCTGGTTCAAATAAAGTAAAATAAAAAGAATGACTAAAATTCAAAACAACTCTGACAACAGGAAGGGCTGGCAAGGATGAGGAGCAACTAGAAAACTCTCGTATATTACTGGTGGGAATACAAAATGGTCTAGTCACATTAGCCATTTTTTATAAAGTTTTATAAGGTTAACCATTACACTTACCATATGACTCACTCTTAAGTATTTACCCAAGAAAAATAAAAACATATGTCTACAAAAAAACCTGTTTGCAAATTATCTTTTTTAGAGATAGGGTCTTGCTCTACTGACCAGACTACAATACAATGGAAGAATCATAGCTCACTGCAGCCTCAAACTTATGGGCTCTGTGATCTTCCCATCTCAGCTTCCCAAGTTGCTGAGATTACAGGAATGAGCCACCAATGCCCGGCTGCAAATGTTAATGCATTATTCATAATAGCCAAAAACTGAATACAACCCAAATGTTTATTCACTAGTGAATGGATAAACAAAACGATTGTTATAGACCTATAAAATGGAATACTACTCAGAGATAAAAATGAATAAACTACGAATAAACACAGTGACATGGACAAATCTCAAAAGCATTATTCTACATAAAAGAAGCCAGACACAAAAAGGCTACATAATATATGACTCCACTCACCTGGCATTCTGGGAAAGGCAAAACTATAGGGACAGAAATCAGACCACTGGTTACCAGAGACTGGGAAGGGGAACAGAGGGATGACTAAGTAGATGCACAAAGGGACTTCTGGGAGTAATGAAGCATTCTCCATCTTGACTGTGCTGGTCATTACATGAGAGTTTACATTTGTTAAAACTCAGGATCATACAATTAAGAGGGTTGTATTTTATTGGTGTAAATTTTATCTCAAAAAAATCTGACCTAAAATAAAATAGAAAAAGTATGATTTCCACAAAAGACACAATTTGAGAACACAACTGTTCCTTTTTTCTATCTACTCTACAAAAGGTGCTCATCCAGGATTCTGTCCTTGGGATTAACTTCATGTTATAGACTCTCCTGTGCTACTGTATGGTATCTACTCCCAACAACACAGAAACAGTCCTAAATCTGTATCTACAACCCCTTCAACTGTCTACTGGACAGATACCTTCAGTTGGATACATCAAACTTATTCTATCCAAAATTTAAGCCACTGATCCTCTTCCTGCATCCTTTTATTTATTTTTTTTTTTGGGAGGGGGGCACAGAGTCTCGTTCTGTCACCCAGGTTGTAGCACAGTGGCACAATCTCTGCTCACTGCAACCTCTACCTCCTGGGTTCAAGTGATTCTCATGTCTCAGCCTTCCAAGCAGCCAGGATTGCAGGTGTGCGCCATCACGCCTGGCTAATTTCTGTATTTTTAGTAGAGATGGGGTATCATCATGTTGGCCAGGCTGGTCTCGAACTCCTGGCCTCAAGTATCTGCCCACCTCGGCCTCCCTGTTGGGATTACAGGTGTGAGCCACTGTACCTGGCTCTCTTGCATCCTTTTTTAATCAATGAGTTGCACTACCATTCAATCCATGGCTAAATTGAGAATCACAATCCTTGATTTCTCTCATTCCCATAAAACTCACAAATCCTAAAAAAATTGTCCATTTTTCCCTTCTTCTATCTTCTCTGTATAGCTAATACCTCAGTACAACCTCTTTCATTTTATGTAAGCCTACTGCAAAGTTAGTAGTTTCCCTGCCTTTCTTCTCTCTTTCATATATAGCCACCATTCACCTTATAATTGCCAATCTTTTTTTTTTTTTTTTTTTGAGACGGAGTCTTGTTCTGTCACCAGGCTGGAGTGCAGTGGTGCGATCTTGGCTAACTGCAACCTCCATTTCCCGGGTTCAAGTGATCCTCCTGCCGCAGCTTTCTGAGTAGCTGGGACCACAGGTGTGCACCACCATGCCTGGCTACCTTTTTGTGTTTTAGTACAGACAGGGTTTCACCACGTTGGCCAGGATGGTCTTGATCTCCTGACCTCTTGATCCACCTGCCTCGACCTCCGAAAGTGCTGGGATTACAGGCATGAGCCACTGCGCCCGGCCTATAATTGCCAATCTTAGCTGTGATTAAGCACTGCCTTATTTTTAAATCCTTCCATGGTTCCTCAAGGCCAACAAGATAAAGCCCAAATTCGTAAGTCTTTTCACAACTCTGCTCACTCTACCTTTCCAGTCACTTAGTCACAGGAAACTACTCAACTTTCCCAGGACACATCATAAACTTTCAAGCACCCATACTTTGCATGGAGTGTTTCCTTTCTTGGAAAGCCATCCTCTCCTCCTGTGTATTCTTTAAGACCAACCTTAACTTCTGTTAGCTCCTCTGGGAGATCTTAACGCCTCTAGATAGGATTTAATCACTCCCTCCTCAGGGCTATCATAATATTCGCATACATGTTTATTCTAGCATTGCTACTAGTTTTAGAAAATACTTGTTTAGTGAGTCCCTTGAACCAGACTGGGCAGAGATTGTTTGTTAAATTATCTTCATATCCCCAAAGCTTCAGATAGCGACTGGGAAAGAATACACCTGAAATACACATTTACTGAACTGAATGTTACAAATGCAGAGAATGGAAGCCAAAGTATTATTACTTTAGCCTATATGGATACTGAATATTCCATAAATTTTGGTTTAATTATAGAAAGCGAAATCTGAATGAATTTAGCTTTATCTACTAAAATACAAAAACAAAAACAAATATCATAATTTTTAATTATTCTGAGGAAGTGTGATTAACATTTACAATAAGAATATTGGGCAAGATCAAAGAGCCCAGTTCAAAACACAACAATATACTTTATTTTGAAGTCCAACAAAGACTTCTAATGTAATTTAGCACAAATATGAAGACAAAAAAAGCAAAACAAGTATTTATTAATACTAAAACTAAGAATTACATTTAGATTTGTGTTTATCTCCATGTACTCTACATTAAAAGGAAGAAACAGTTCTTTAGGAAACAGTCCTAAATTGCCAAGGAAAACAATAAGCATAAAGAGGCCAATTTAGCATTTAGCAGCTACTATAAACATATGACATAAATGTCTAAAGGGATGGAGACTGCATGATGAATCATTTATTCATAATTCTGCCTACATAGCAGGGTGCTACTAAAAAAAAAATTGGGCTCAGAGCTGTTTTGTGGCACAACTCCAAGAGGCACCATTCACAGCACAGATTATTTGAATGGCTCTCACTAGAACTGTTCTGTGTGAAGCCTATGCAATTGAACTTAGGAGCCATACATGGGCTCCCAAGTGAGACAGATCTGGCTTTGGGACACTGCTCTGACATTAACTCTGTAACTGAGAGCAAATTAATGTCTGGGAGCCACAACTGTCTAATCTCTAAAATGAGGGTGTTAATATCTATTGTACAGAATTGTTATTAGGATTTGATAACATTATTGGGCACTTAAGTATATTTCAGGCACTGTACCATGTATTTTTTACAGAACAATCTCATTTAACTCTCACATCACAGTACCTGCCAAATAGCATCCAATAAGTGCTGGTATTTCTCCACCCCACTCTCAGTTCTTTTTAAAGAAATTCTGACTCAACTATTAGAGTTGAGATTTGAAAACAAATAATAACATAGAAAACAAGTAGTTCTGTTTCTCGTGGCCCAAAAAACTCTAACACACTTACTATTCATGCACAAAAGCAGCATATTGAAATAACATTTGTCCTTTCTAAAAATATCAAATAAAGGCAATAACTTATATGGTAGAATAGCTACAAGTCTGTTTCCTTGAGAGCAAAACTTAATTTATGGAACCAAAGGACAAAATGTTCCAAAGGCAAAATCCAGAGTCATTTCCTGGTCTCAATTTTCCACTTCTAAATTTATAATCCCTGTTTCCTTTCACTGCAACAATACCATCTTGGCCCCACTTGATTTGCCAGTTATGCAAAACTACCTCAGGCAGTTTGGGATTCTTTTCTGAGGGATATTTAGGCCCTCAAGAAAACATGCGTAGGAAGTGACAGTTTGTGCTTGAGAAGTCCCTTAGATGATCAGAAAATTAAAGACGAATTCGTCATGACCTACAGTTTCCACTGTTTTAATCCCACTACAGTAAAAACACAAATGAAAATTGTTCAGATTGAGTAATACTGCTGAGCTTCACTGTAAAAGCTGAGCAATTAAGAGGTATGTATGTTACTTATAACTTTTAACATTAAATAACTTTAGCTCTGTCAGAATGCACGATACAGAATAACCAAAGGTCCAATTTGAATATTTGAGGATTTAGTTACTAATCTCAAACCTGCTCACACACTCATTCTGTGATCTTTGTTAAATCAGTAAATTTGTTTATGATTTACTTCATAAACCATGGATGTTCTGATTATCAATCTCTTTGTCTTACTGTATGAAGGCAAAACCAAACAACCTGAAGTTAACATTAGGAATTTCTAGCATTACTTTAAAATAAAAAGAGGAGAGGAAAGAAAAGCAGCATATGAATTTATCCTGAAAAGTCAACTGAAGACAGGCTCAAAATATTTACGATTGTTTCACTAAGTAATGGGATTATGGATGGGTTTTACTGTAATTTCTTAATTTTTAAAATAGAGAGAGTCCCATCATGTTACCTAGGTTGGTCTAGAACTCCTGGGCTCAGGCAGTCCTCCTGCCTCCACCTCCCACAGTGTTGGGATTACAGGCATGAGCCACCATGTCTGGCCATGGCTGGATTTAATTACTTCTCTTACAGTCTGGTTTTCTGTATCAAGCAAACATTATTGTAATTAAAAAAAAAAATGGCAAGGCTATTTGCACCTTAGGACAAAAAGGAAAGCAAATACAATCACTACACAGTAGTAGACTCCACTACACACAGTAGTCCAGACTCCATGTTCCTTCAAGCTTCTGGATCTTAACACATGCTACAGACTCACTTCTTTGTATGAGACATTCTTAATATTTTCTTAAGTTATCATCTAGTACATATAACCTTTCTTTTCTTCGTCAGGCAACAATTACATTCTCAGTTCGCTTATACCTAGATTCTAGCACATGATGAATTATATCATGATGACATACTTACTGATGTGTCTCCACCACCATCACCACTCTGACCCTCTTAATTAAACTGAGTTCATGTTCAGTAACTTTGCTGAATAAAAGATCTGCATTACAAAGGACAAGATTACCAGGTGTTTTTTTTTTTTTTTTTTTTCTTTTCTTAGACAAAGTTTCACGCTTGTAACCCAGGCTGGAGTGCAGTGGCATGATCTCAGCTCACTGCAACCTCTGCTTCCCAGGTTCAAGTGATTATCCTGCCTCAGCCTGCAGAGAAGCTGGGATTATAGGCATGTGCCACCACACCTGGCTAATTTTTGTATTTTTAGTAGAGATGAGGTTTTGCCATGTTGACCAGGCTGGTCTCAAACTCCTCACCTCAGGTGATCTGCCTGCCTTGGACTCCCAAACTGCTGGGATTACAGGCATTAGCCACCATGCCCAGCAGATTACCAGGTTCTAAAAAAGCAGTATCAGAAACCAAATCATAAGATTTGTTTTGGCATTACTGAGACAGAGTGACTTTTGTTATCTATTAACTATTTTAATACAGCTTGGCATTTTTCTTCCATCTAAACAATGTCAGCTAGATTTTTCAAGAAAACTCCATGAGGATTGAAGAGTTTTAAAAATTAATTGATCTTTCCATGTAAAAAACACTAGTTCATCGATATATCCTCAAACAACATTTATAGAGTATCTTTGGCTACGAGCTAAGATTCCTAACTCAGAGGAATTTATAGTCAGTCAGATGGAAAAAATAAATGTCCTGGCCAGGCGCGGTGGCTCATGCCTGTAATCCCAGCACTTTGGGAGGCTGAGGCAGGTGGATCACCTGAGGTCAGGAATTCAAGATCAGCCTGGCCAACATGGTGAAACCCCATCTCTACTAAAAATACAAAAATTAGCTAGGCATGGTTGTGTGCACCTGAAGTCCCAGCTACTCAGGAGGCTGAGACAGGAGAATCGCCTGAACCTGGGAGGCAGAAGTTGCAGTGAGCCAAGAACATGCCACTGCACTCCAGCCTGGACAACAAAAGCAAAATTCTGTCTCAAGAAAACCGAAATACTTGTTCTGCTTTTATGGAAAGTTACCATATTTTGATATGAGTTGTCAAAACATCTTATTAAGAAAAATACAGCCTGGCACGGTGGCTCACTCCTGTAATCCCAGCACTTTGGGAGGCTGAGGCAGGCGGATCACGAGGTCAGGGGTTCGAGACCAACCTGACCAACATGGTGAAACCTGGTCTCTACTTAAAAATACAAAAATTAGCCAGGCGTGGTGGTGTACACCTGTAACCCCAGCTATTTGGAAGGCTGAGGCAGGAGAACTGCTTGAACCCAGGAGGTAGAATTTGCAGTGAGCCGAGAATGTGCCATTGCACTCCAGCCTAGGGGACACAGCTGAGACTCTGTCTCAAAAAAACAAACAAAAAAAAAACACCTGCTTATGGATGACTAGATTAAAAAAAAAGAAACATACCTCTATGTTTTGTGAGTTTTTGCTTTTAAGAGATGGGGTCTCACTATATTGCCTAGGCTGGTCTCAAACTCCTGAGCTCAAGCAATCCTCCCACTTCAGCCTCCCAAAGTGCTGAGATTACAGGTGTGAGCCACCATGCCCAGCCATACCTCTATGTTTTCTATAACCACACCACCACATAACACTTTTCTTTAAACAGCTTATCTGAAGCATCATCCACTCCAAGAAGCCTTCCTTGACCCTTCCCTCAAGGTGAGTTAGGTTTCCATCCTCTGTTCTATAGCACCCTTTGCTCATTTGCACCGCAGCATTCATTTAACTATATTGATGTTGAAAATCAAATATGGCCAGAGAATCTCTACAGCAGCTCCAATCAAGAGATACAGCCTATTTTCCCCAAACCTTGAATCTGGACGTAACCTGTGACTTGCTTTGAACAACAGAATCCACATGGTGTAATGTCCAAGCCTCAAGCCTAAGGGCCTTACAGCTACTACTCCTGTCCTAAAACCACATTGCTGTGAAGAAGCCTAAATTGAGAGACTACATGCAGGGAGACCCAGCCATCCTAGTCAAGCCCAGTCCCCACCTGACCCATCAGATGAATGAAGCTGTATGAGTGCAAGATGAACAAAAAACAACCAATCCACAAAGTAAATCATTTTTTTGTTGTTGCTTTTTGGAGGGGTGGGCTATTTTTTTTTTTTGAGACAGAGTTTTACTTTGCCACCACGCTAAAGTGCAGTGGCGTGATCTCAGCTCACCGCAACCTCTACCTCCTGGGTTCAAGCGATTCTCCTGCCTTAGCTTCCCAAGTAGCTGGGACTACAGGCGCGCGCCACCACACCCAGCTAATTTTTTTTGTATTTTAGTAGAGACGGGGTTTCACCATGTTGGCCAGGATGGTCTTGATCTCTTGACCTTGTGGTCCGCCTGCCTCGGCCTCCCAAAGTGCTAGGATTACAGGCGTGAGCCACCGCATCCAGCAATTTTTTAGAAATGAAAAACTAGTAGACACAAAAGAACTGTCATCTACCCTACTATAAGCATCTTACATACAGGCACCAAGTCCAGTTCATCTCTATTCTCATTCAGCCTTTTATTATTTTCTCTCTGGCTATGAGGTTCTCCAGTTTCATCATCATTCCACTTGGGACTTACTGTGTTTTTTGAAGCCAGTGATTTATATCTTTTATCACTTCTGGAAATATTCAACTATTATATCTTCAAGTATTTTCTTCCATCTTCCACATTCACTTATTATAGAACACTTAAGATGACTGGTCCTTCTCATCTTAATTTTCATGTCACTTACTTACATGGTCTTTCATATCTTATCTTTCAATGCTATCTTCTGGATAATTTCTTCAGATCCATTTCCCACGTATTTGATTCTCTCTTCAGCCATGTGTAATATGCTGTTTACACACCTTCTGCACTTTTAATTTCACTGGCTCTAATTTGTAGAATTCCATTTTTAGTTTGCTTAATTTTTACATTTTTTGATATTGTGTCCTTTTTAAATGTTTTCTAATTTTGCTTTAAGTCTTTAATTATTTTAATCAAATTTACCTTAAAGGGTATACCTAATAATTCTAATGCCAAGTTCTAGTGGGATTCAATTCTGCTGGGGTTTGCTAACTTGCTCATAGTGAATAATTCTTTGTATGTATTTGTAAATTGTGGGTTGTGTGCTCTGTTTTAACAGGGTTATCTGGGGGAATATCATGTAGCCTGGGTGGCAAGTATGTTCCTCCAGAGTAGTTCTGCAATTGCTTCTGTAAGGTGCTTGGAGTATTACCAACCAAGGAACATACAAGTAATGCAAACTCAAACTCTAAACATACATGAAGGCAAGCCTGGTGGGCATAAATTCTCAACAAGACCCTCCTCCAAATTAGTGTCCAAGCTAAGAAATATGTTTCCTTATGTTCTTCATGTGACTACAGGTAGAATTTCTCCCCTATCAAGTTAAGATGTAGCCCTGAGTATACAATATATATGAGGAGATCTCAGCTCCAACACCTCTCTCTAAACCCAGGCCTTACCTTTTGCCCAACATAGTTATCAAAATCCAAGTACTTTGGTTATAAAGAACAGCAAATTCCTCAGTGCAGTCCAAATGTCAGCCTGTATGTATAGTTCCAGCTTTCAGTCTCCTCTTTGTTTTTGTTCCTTAAAGACTGCCATTACTTTCTTGTAAATATAGCTAGGCAATTAAATTGTAACATTTCAGATAGCTTTTCTAATTATTTTATATTGGAACCTTCTTAGGATTTGTAAGTTACCATATTTTCAAAAATGGGAATTCTTATCCTGTAGTAGATTACTAGCTGTCAAATAACCTTTCAACAAGACACTCAATTGGGATTTTGGAGTTTTGGGGTGGAATAGTGACAAGCTTTTAAAATGTATTTTCCATTGGGTACACATGGACATAAAGATGGG
The DNA here is from genome assembly GCA_963574635.1 of Cheracebus regulus. Classification (NCBI taxonomy): domain Eukaryota; kingdom Metazoa; phylum Chordata; class Mammalia; order Primates; family Pitheciidae; genus Cheracebus; species Cheracebus regulus. The sequence continues at coordinate 24,476 of CAUYQU010019929.1, forward strand.
AACCATGGACACTGAGGACTATAACAGAGGGTAGGAAGTGAAGGAGACAGGAGGACAAGGATTGAACAACTACCTATTGGGTACTGTGCTTACTACCTGGGTTTAATTATATACCAAACTTCAGAATCATGTAACATACATTTGTAACAAACCTGTACATGTATCCCCTTATCTAAAATAAAAGTTTTTAAAAAATTTCTTTTTTGAGACAGGGTCTTGCTCTGTTGCCCAGGCTGGACTACAGTGGCTATTCACAGGCATGCTTATAGAGCACTGCCATCTTGAACTCTTGGCTTTGAGCAATCCTCCTGCATCAGCCTCCTAAGCAGCTGGGACTACCGGTATACACTATCACACCTAGCTCATGGTTCTACTTTAATATGTATATCCCAAGCATAAATGTTAGCACTAAAACAGAAACAAAGAAAAATTCCAGGGCCTGGCACAGTGGCCCACACCTGTAATCCTAGCACATTGGGAGGCTGAGGTAAGTGGATGACTTGAAGCCAGGAGTTTGAGACCAGCCTGATCAACATGGCAAAACCCCATCTCTACTAAAAAAAAAAATTAGCCAGGCATGGTGGCACATGCCTGTAATCACAGCTACTCAGGAGGTTAAGGCACAAGCCATCTGAATCAGGGTGGCGGAGGCTATAGTGAGCAGATTGCGCCACTCCACTCCAGCATGGGCAACAGAGCAAGAGTCTGTCTCAACAAATAAACAAAGCTCAAGAGCCTTGGAATTTATTAAATTTCATGTTGGCCAGGCATGGTGGCTCACAACTGTAATCCCAACACTTTAGGAGGCCAAGGTGAAAGGATCACTTGAGGCCAGGAGTTTGAAACTAGTCTAGGCAATATATGAAGACCCTGCCTTTACAAAATAAACTAAAATAAAATGTTTTAAATTTCTTATATCACATTGAAATAGCAAAAAAAAAAAATTGTTAGGAAGGTAGATAAGATGCTCTACAAATCTTTTTTTTTTGTAAGTCATTTTGTTAGTCATCTTACTAGGGGCTGAGAAACAAAACAAGGTTTCAAAAAGGAGAGCACCACCGGGCAAGGTATCTCCAATATTACTATTATCTCTTCCTCTAATAATAGACCTTACAGATTTAACAATTTTAATAAGTCTTCTCTTCCAGTTCTATATATAATAACCCTATGTAATATACAAATGTACCAAAATTAAAACACACAGAGGAAATACTTTACATTTGGAGAACAAGTTCCTCAATTTCCTTGCCTATAAAACACAATCATGCATCACTTAACAACAGGGATACATTTTGAGAAATGCACTGTTGGGCATTTTGTTGTATAAACATCATAGCGTACTTACATAAACCTAGGAAGCATAGCCTAGCATACACCTCGGCTATATGGTATGGCCTGTTACGCCTAGGCTACAAACCTGTATAGCATGTTACTATACTGAATACTGTAGGCAATTCTAACACAACAGTAAGTATGTGTGTATTAAACATACCTAAACACAAAAAGGTACAATAAAAATATGGTATTATAATCTTTTGGGACCACCTTCATACATGCAGTTGGTTGCTGACCGAAATGTCACGTAGTACATCACTAAAGAGGTATTTCTTTCTGGTAAACAAGACAAATGATAGTTAGAAAGAATAAATAAAACCTAGTATTTGCTAGCACAATAGGGTGACTATAGTAAAAAATTATTTAATTGTATATTTAAAAATAACTAAAAGAGTATAGCTGTGCCGGGCACAGTTTCTCACGCCTGTAATCCTAGTGTTTTTTGGAGGCCAAGGCAGGCAAATCACTTGAGGCCAGGAGTTTGACACCAGCCTGACCAACACGGCAAAACCCCATCTGTACTAAAAATACAAAAGTTAGCTAGGCATAGTGGTGCATGCCTGCAGTCCCAGCTACTCAGGAGGCTGAGGTATGAGAATCATTTGAACCCAGTAGGTGGAGGCTGTAGTAAGCCAACATTGTGCCACTGCACTCCAGACCAGGAAACACAGCAAGATTCCACCTCACTAAAAAAAAAAAAAAAAAAAAAAAAGAGTAGAAATGAATTGTTTGTAACACAAAGAATAAACGCTTAAGGTGATACCCCATTTACCCTGATGTAATTATTACTCATTGCATACCTGCAGGAAAACGTCTCATGTTAACACATATATACACATTAACACATAAATATATACACCTACTATGCACCCACAAAAATTAAAAATTAAGAAAAAAGGCTGGGCATGGTGGCTCAGGCCTGTAATCCCAGCACTTTGGGAGGCCAAGGTGAGTGGATCACCTGAGGTCAGGAGTTCAAGAACTGCATAGTCAACATGGTAAAATCCTGTCTCCACTGAAAATAAAAAAAATTAGCCAACTGTGATGGTGTGCGCTTATAATCTCAGCTACTCAGGAGGCTGAGGCAGGAGAATCGCTTAAACCCAGGAGGCAGAAATTGCACCACTGCACTCCACCCCGGACAACAAGAGCAAAACTCTGTCTCAAAAAAAAAAAAAAAAAAAAAAAAATTAAGAAAAAAACCCAACCTTTTGATTTGAGTAGAAAAATTTTTTAAAAAATAATAAAATAAAAAACATGAAAGAGCAAAAAAAAGTTCTTAGGAAGATACCTAAGGGACCTGCCATGTACCATAAATGATTCATCAAATTAGAAAGAGTAAGTCAAACTGTACTTCAAAAGTTTACAAGAGAATTTCCAAATGGAGGAAATCCAAAAAGTGACAAGATGGACTTACTTGCATATTACTGCTGTCTTAATTTCTAGAAACTGTTCCTAGGCTAAATATTTCACTTATGCACAGGAAACTCTTTTCGCTAATCAAAGATTTTGGTCTTCTTTCATATTAGTAACATACCCTTTTTACTGAATAATTCCTACCAATATATAAATACCCTACAATCATTCAATAAAATTCATAACCCCTGCAGCTACCACTCAATTTTTCTGCCCTTATTTTATAGCAAAAGTCCTTGAAAAAATTTATACTTCCACTTCTTTCTCATCTCCCATTTACTAGTGAACCCACACTAACCTTATTATAGTCTGATCTCTGCATAAAAACCCCCACTTAATTCTTGAGGGTCCCCAAGGCCTGCATTTTGTTATTTTTCACTTATCATCTAAATCAACCTTTTAGCCAAATCATACATACCTGATCACTACTGCTTTCCTAAAATACTTTCCTCATTTGTCTTCCAAGGAGTTCTGCTCTCATAGTGATACGGGTTTGTTGTGTCCCCACCCAAATCTCATAGTGAGTTGTAACTCCCACAATTGCCGTGTGTCGGGGAGGAACCTGGAAGGAGGTTACTGAATTATGGAGGCAGGTCTTTCCCATGCTGTTCTTGTGATAGTGAGTCTCAGGATATCGGATGGTTTGGCTTTTTTTTTTCTTAATACAGCATTTATTTGTCTTTTCTCTGTTAAACCCTGAGCCAACCACGTTCCCCAGGCTGCCTGGGGAGGTATAGGGAAATAAACACACAGGGCCAACCACACATGGGATAAAGAACTACGGGAGGTGGAGATGGCGCTGGTTTGGAAGCTGCAGCTAGAGACAAGTGAGGTAAGGGGGCGTGAGATTGCTAAGCTGCTGAGGCTCTCATCTGTCAGTGTCTCCAGTCATTTTAGCACCACTGCAGACAGTGAACGGCTCAGTAGTTGGGAGGTGCTCTTGATCAAGGAGGGAGTGGAGACAAACTTGGAGCAGGAGAACATTTTCAGAGGGTGAAGGGCTATGGTAGGAGAGCTGCTCCCAGTGCAGAGAAGAGAGAGAGGGATGAGATCTGATAGTTTTTAAAACGGGAGTTTTCCTGCACATGCACTCTTCTTTTGCCTGCAGCCATCCATGTAAGACGTGACTTGCTCCTCCTTGCCTTCTGCCATGATTGTGAGGCCTCCCCAGACATGTGGAACTGTAACTCCATTAAACCTCTTTTTCTTCCCAGTTTCAGGTATGTCTTTATCAGCAGTGTCAAAATGAACTAATACACTCAGGTTTTCTTTTATCTCAGTAGTTATTTCTTCTGTTTTTTATTCTGCTGATTTCTATTCATCTCATCTGAGTATTAAAGTACCCCAAGAACAAATTCTTATCACTTGTCTCCTCAGTATCTACACTCACATTGTAAGTGGTCTCACCTAATTCCACCACTTTATTTATTATTATTTTGTTTTTCGAGACAGAGTTTCACTCTTGTCACCCAAGCTAGACGGCAATGGCACAATCTAGGCTCACTGCAACCTCCGCCTCCCAGGCTAAAGCAATTCTCCTGCCTCACCCTCCTGAGTGGCTAGGATTATAGGCTGCACCACCATACCCAGCTAATTTTGTATTTTTAGTAGAGATGGGGTTTCACCATGTTAGCCAGGCTGGTCTCAAACTCCTAATCTCAGGTGACCTGCCTGCCTTGGCTTCCAAAAGTGCTGGGATTACAGGCATGAGCCACTGCACCCAGCCATAATTTCATAGCTTTTAATAACATATAATACTGTTGATGGCAATTACAACCAACTTCTCCTTCACATGAGTCTCATACATCCAACTACCAAACTACCTACCTGACACCTTCAAAGAAACAACTAACAGTCATCTCAAAAGTAATATGTTCTCCTGCCCCAATTTTGGACTTACCTTTCTCTTTCCCATCTCAGTAAGTGGCATTACTGAGGTAATGGTGTCATTGTTAAGTCCAGGATTACACTAAACAGCCCAGGCCAAAATCTAGGAATCATCTACTTCTCTTTACCTCATACCCTACATCTAATTTACCCACATTAATACCAAAACATATCCTGAGAGCACATTTATCCCTGCTCTCCTTGCTACCACTCTTGCCCCTTTCCTGCTAATTGCCCAGGGAGCTTTTTAGAAAAGATTTATTGAGATACAATTCACAAACCATAAAATTCATTCATTTAAAATGTATGTTCAATAATTTAAGTATATTCACAGCTATATGCAACTACCAGAATCAATTTTGAAACATTTCCATTACCTCAAAAAGTGGCATAGGCTGGACGCAGTGGCTCACGCCTGTAATCCCAACACTTTGGGAGGCCAAGACAGGCAGAACACCTGAGGACAGGAGTTCGAGACCAGCATGGCCAACATGGTGAAACACTGTCTCTACTAAAAATACAAAATTTAGCCAGGCATGGTGGTGCATGCCTATAATTCCAGCTACTTGAGAGGCTGAGGCAGGAGAATCACTTGAACCTGGGAGGTTGCAGTGAGTTGAGATCAAGTCACTGTAGAGTGACTCCATCTCGAATAAAAATTTTTTTAATAAAAAAATTTTTTAAAGCAGAACAATATACCCTTAAGTATCACCTTTCTATTCTCCCCAGCTCCTCCAACCAGCCCTAAGCAACCACTAATCTATTTTGTGTTTCTAAATATTTGCCTATTCTGAATATTTCATATTAATGAAATTATGTAATTTACATTCTTTTGTGACTGACCTGTCATTCAGCATGTTCTCAAGGTTCATCTATGTTGTAGCATGTACCAGAATTTATGGCTTACTAATATTCCTTGCATACCAAATTTTGTTTATCCATTCAGCAGTTGATGGTTTAGTCCTTTATATTTCCTAGAACTATTGTTATCATAAATTCTTTCATTGCATGTTTTTTGGTTATTTTTCACTTTCCTCGATAATATCTTTTTCTTTTTAAGTAGAGAGAGGGTCTCCCTCTGTTGCCCAGGTAGGAGTGCAGTGGGTATGATCACAACTCACTGCAGCCTTGACCTCTCTGGCTCAAGCAATCCTCCCACATCAGTCCCCGAAATAACTGGGACTACAAGCACATGCCACCATATCCAGCTAATTTAAAAAAAAATTTTTTTTCTTGTAGAGATGGAGTCTCTGCATGTTGCCCAGGCTGTTCTCAAACTCCTAGGCTCAAGCAATCCTCCTGTCTCAGCCTCTCAAAGTGCTGGGATTACAGGCATGAGCCACTATACCTGGCCCTAGCACAATGTTCAAGAGTGGTGGTGAATGTAGACCTCCTTGTCCTATTCTTAAACTTAGGGGGGAAAAGAGTCCAGTCTTTCACCATTAAGTATGACTTTACCTGTGAGCTCTTTGTAAATGTGCTTTATCAGGTTGAGAAGTTCCATTATATTTCTTGTTTGAGTTTTTCATTTCCTTCTTTTTGTCATGAAAAGGTGTTGGATTTTTGTCAAATGCTTTTTCTGCAACTACAGGGATGATCATGTAGGTTTTGCTTTTTATCCTACAGATAAGCTGTATAATAATTTTCAGAAGTTAAACCTTACATTCCTGGAATAACTCCCACTTGATCATGGTATGTAATCCTTTTTATATTTATATACCAGATGAATTCACTTTGCTAGTATTTTAAGGATTTTTGTGTCCATATGCATTAAAGACATTGGTGTGCAGTTTCCCTTTGATGTCTTTGCCTGATTTTGGTAGCAGGGTAATAGTGTTCTCACAGAGTAAGCTGGAAAGTACTTCCTATTTTTCTATTGCAGGGGAGAGTTTGTGCGGAACAGATATTAATTCTTATTTAAGTATCTGGTAAAATATAGCAGTACAGCCACCTAAGCCCAGGGTTTTCTTTGGGGTACTTTTTTTATTACCCATTCAAACTCTTTGTTACAGATCTGGTCAGACTATTTTATCAGTTTTGTTAGTGTCTCTCTACAAATTTGTCCATTTCATCTAAATATGTGATTAGCACACAACTCTAATATTTTTTATAATTCTATATAATATCAGCAGTATTATTCCCTTTCATTTATGATTCTAGTAAATTGCGTCTTCTTTTTTTGTGGTCAATCTAATTAAAACTTTGTCAATTTTGTTGGTATTTTCAAAGAACCAATTTTTGGTTTCACTGATTTTTCTCTACTGCTCTGTTTCATTAATTTCTGTTATTTTATTTTTCTTCCTTCAGATTTGTTTCAGTTTTAGCGTACCCTTCTTTTACTAGTGTCTTAAGGTAGAAGGTTAGGATATTAAGTTAAGGTCTTTCTTCTTTCTCAATATAGGCACTTAATGGCTATAAATTTCTCTAAGAACTGTTTAAGGAGAATTGTTTGAACCTGGGAGGCGGAGGTTGCAGTGAGCCAAGATGACGCCACTGCACTCCAGCCTGGGCGACAGAGAGAGACTCCATCTCTTAAAAAAAAAAAAAAGAACCGTTTAAGTTGTATTCCATAAGTCTTAGTGTACTGTATTTGCATTCATTCATCTCAAGTATTTTTAATTCCCTTTTTGATTTCTTCTTTGACTTCTTATTTAGGAGTATGTTGTTTAATTTCCCCATTTTAGTAAATTTTCAGTTTCATTTCTGTTATTGATTTCTAGTCTCCTGCCCTTATGGTTGAATTAATACTTTGGGGGCACTTGAAAAGAATGAATACTCTGCTATTGGTGGGATAAGTGTTCTACAGAGATCTGTTATCTCTAGTTGGTCAACAGTGTCATTCAAGCCTTCTATTCCCTTCTTGATCGGCCTAGTTGTTCCCTTCATTATTGAAAGCAGGGTATTATAATCTTCAACAATTTTTTTTTTTTTTAATGAGACAGGGCCTTGCTATGTTGCCCAGGCTGGTCTCAAACTCCTGGGCTCAAGCAATTCACCTGCCTTAGCCTCCCAAATTACAGGCATAAGCCACCATGCCCGGCCAACAATTATTCTTGAATGGTCCATTTTCTCTTCATTTTTGTCAGTATTTTGGTGCTCGGCTATTAGGTATATAACTGTCAGATGTCTGTGATGGACTGATCCTTCTAAGATTATAAAATGTCATTATTCATATGTTATCTCTAGTAAAGTCTATTTTATCTAAAATCAGAATAGCCACTCCCAACTTTTTTTTTTTTTTTTTGAGAGCAATCTCACTCCGTTGCCTAAGCTGGAGTGCAGTGGTGTGATCTCGGCTCATTGCAACCTCCACCTCCCTGGTTCAAGCAATTCCCTTGCCTCAGCCTCCCAAGTAGCTGGGATTACAGGCACATGCCACCATGCCTAATTATTTTGTATTTTTAATAGAGATGGGGTTTCACCATGCCGGCCAGACTGGTCTCGAACTCCTGACCTCAGGCAATCCAACTGCCTCAGCCTCCCAAAGTGCTGGGATTACAGGTGTGAGCCACCCGTGCCCAGCCCTGCTTTCTTGTAATTGCTGTTTGTATTACATTTTTCCATCCTTTTATTTTAAATCTATTTGTATCTCTAAATCTAAAGTATATCTTATAGAAATCATACAGTTGGATCATGTATTTTTATCCAATCTCACAGTATCTGCCCTTTTGATTATGTTGCTTAATCTATTTACATTTAATATTATTATTGATCTGATTGGATTCTGGACTGCCAACTTTACCATTTTTTAGTTTGTCTCTTGTCTTTTTGTGCCTCTTTTATTGCTTTCTTTTGGGCTTAATAAATATTTTCTAATATAGCATTTACATTTCTTTAATGACTTTTTTCCACATATGTACTAATAAAAGATTGGTAGTTCCCCTAGGAACTTACAATGTTTTGTTTTGTTTTTTTAAGAGATGGGGTTTCACCATGTCGCCCAGGCTGGTCTTGAACTCCTGGGCTCAAGCAATCCACTCACCTCAGTCTCCCAAAGTGCTGGGACTACCCTTATCAAAAAAAAAAAAAAATCTTTAAGTTCTGTTGGACCTGAAACAATCTACATCTTAATTTATCAGAATGAGTGTCTGATTTATACTTACTTAATTCCATTGAGAAATAGAAACATTGTTCATACATACCTCTATACATCCCACCCTTTGTGGTATTGCTATACACATTATATCTATAAATGTTAGAAGTCCGACAATATGCTGTCACAATTATTACTTTATATAATTTTATATATACCTTTAAAGAAGTTGAGAGAAGAACCAATGTACAGCTTTTGTTATATTAACCTTATTTATCGTTTCTGGTTTTTTTCATTCATTCTTATGAATTTGAGTTACTATATGGAATTATTTCCTAGCCCAAACACAGATCTGTCCCTATTTTATCTCCTTTTTCCTATTATTGGCAAATATATTACATTTCCACATATCACAGGCCCAACAACATACCATATACATAGTATATAATACTGCAGTAAAATGCAGTAGGTATACTAAGACTTATGGGATACAGATTAAACAGTTCTTAGGGAAATTTATAGCTGTCAAGTGCCTATATAGATATACATGATAGACATACACAACGTAAAAGAGAAGAAAAGGAGAAACTATGCATTTACAGTATCTTTTATGACTACATAATTGTTTTTACTGGTGCTCTTTGATTTTTCACATGGATTAAAATCATTATTTAGAGTAACTTGCTTTCAGCCTGAAGAACTTCCTTTAGTGTTTCTTGTAAAGTGGGTCTGCCAGCAGCAACTCTCTTGAGTTTTTACCTCAAAATGCCTTTATATCAAAGAACCTTCAGTTTTAAATAACAGCTCTGCTGGACATAGAATTGTTGGTTAACAGTTTTTTCAGTTTAAGTGCTTTGAATATGTTGCCCCATGTGAGGTTCTCTTTTAAGTGATGAGTCACTTATCTCTTGCTGCTCTCAAGATATTTTCCTTGTCTTTGGCTTTTAGCATTTTTACCAAGATATGCCTCTTTGTGAATCTCTTTGCATCTAGCCTACATGAAGTTCACTGAACTTCCTGGATGTGTAAATTATTGCCTTTTGATAAATTTGGGATATTTTCAGGCATTATTACTTTAAATTTTTTTTCTAGTAATTTTTTTCTCCTTTTGATACTCCTATTACAAGCATGTTGGTACACTTAATAGTTTCCCATATTTTTCTGAGGCTGCTTTTTTTCTACATTTCTTTCTTAATGTTTTTTTAGGAATTTCTACTGATCTATCGTCAAGTTCATTAACTCTTTCTTTTGCCAGTTGAAATGTACAAATGTACTGCTGTGCCCCTCAAGTGAGTTTTTCATTTCAGTTACTATGATTTTCAATTCCAGAATTTCCATCTGGTTCTTTTAAAAATGATTTGTATCTCTTTATTAATATTCTCTATTTCATGTGAAACTATCATCACACCTTCCTTTATTTCTTTAAGTATGATTTCCTTTAGTTTGTTGAACATATTTATAATGGCTACCTAAAAAGCTCTGTTAAATTCAACCAGTCACTCTCACAGGCAATACCTATTGCTTGCTTTTTTAACAGGATGCCTGGGTCATATTTGCTTGTTTCTTGGGGAATGTCTTACAATTTTTGGTTAGAAACTAGATACATGATATAATATACTGTACCAACTCTGAGTACTGGTCTCCCCACTTCAAGATTTGTTATTGTTTACGCTTGTTTATTGGGTGACTGGCTAGTTGATTTTTGTAGATTCCATTGTCCTACCCCCAAGTTAAGCCTCTGGTGTTGGTCTTCATGGAGCTGAGACTTCAGATAGCTCACTGTCAACTTGGGATGAGTGGGGTGTAGGCAGGGCTCTTGCTGACTGTTGGTTTCTCTGACCACATCTAGCTTGTTAAATTCCACTAATTGCTGTCTGATTGCTGTAATGATTTCTACAATGCACTACAGTATAAACTGCTCCATCGTCTAAGTCAATCAAACTTGGGTATCTTTGAAGTGAAAGTTCCAGAGGTTAAGGGTTGAGATTTGTTTTGACCCTTGGTGATGTCCTCCCAGTTGTGTCTTTCCCTAGTTTTCTCAGGCAAATTAGCATGTCTACAGTCAAGTCTAAATGTCCAATCAATCTACCAATCTTCCTCCAATTACCTTTCACCACAACCTCCACTAGTTTTTAGAGTAACCTTAGGCTCTGTCGTGAATGAAGCCCATTCCTTTAAGAAAACTGCTTTATGGCCAACATTTCCCTGCAGGTAAAATCTCTGAGACATGGCTTTGGAGCTGGAAGTCAGACGATGACACACTGGGGTGTAATTGAGTGACACCCCAGGGTTAGCTGCTGTGCCCCAAGTAAATTCTCTGTCCCAAGAGCAGGGGCTGGGCAGAAAAACGAAGCCCCCACCTCTTAGTCGCAGTTGGTCAGAAACAGGCATGGGGAAGCAGGATGAGAAATACTGATACCTTGCTCCTGCTCTGGAAGACAGCCCAGAATGAGAGCTGGTGGGGCACAGGGATTCTTGTCTTCTTCACCGCATCAATATGAAAAGAAGTTACTATCTCTCTCAGCTGGGATACGGTAAGGAAAGGGCAGGTCTTGTTACCAATAACAGGTTCTTGTCGCTCTGACCAAATTTTAGTAAATTTCTTGAATAAATGTTTTTTCATTTGCTGTATTTCCTTTAAAACACTTTCAGAGATCTTAAATGTATTATTTTCATAGTTGTCACCACTTTTGCTGGATAGTAGGACATGCTGTCATCCAAGTCCCTCTTAACCAGCAAGCTTTTAAAAATACAAATTAGATTATGATCCCATTCAAAACTCTCCAAAACTTCCACTCGCTTTTTTTTTTTTTAACAAAGCCCCAAACTTCCTACTAAGCTCCACAAGGTTCTACACAATCCATCCCATGCCCATTACTGAATTTCATCCTTTACAGCTTTTTACTTTCAACCTTTGTCCTAGCAAGGGTGTTTCTCCTCGTGGTCTTTCAATTTGCTGCTCCCACTGGAAAGCTCTTTTCCCAGATTTTTCCATGGCCCTTTTCCTCATTTCATTTGAGCCTCACCTTAAATGTCATCTCAAGACCTTCTCTAAAACAGTACTTGTCATTCACTCTTTATTAACTGATTTTAAGTTTTACTGTTTTTTATTTATTCCTCTATACATTTATAAGTAGGAGTAAGGATTTTTTCCTCTTTTGAGACAGGATCTCACTCTGGCACCCAGGGTGTGATCATGGTTCACTGCAGCCTTCACCTCCTGCCCTCAATCGATCCTTCCACTTAAGCCTCCCAAGTAGTGGGGACTAAAGGTGTGCAGCACCACATCTGGCTTTTTGTAGAAATGGGGTTTGGCCATGTTCCCCAGACTGGTCTCCAATTCCTGAGCTCAAGTGATCTGCCTGCCAAGGCCTCCCAAAGTGCTGGGATTACAGGTGTGAGCCACAGCACCTAACAAATTTTCAAAAATTTGACAAAAATTTTTAAAGGTCAAAGAACAATCATGTTGTTTACTCTTTATCCACATAACCTGTTTTGTTATTCTTCACAGCACCTAAATTTACTTGATGTATTTATTTTCTTATTTGCTTAGAGTCTATTTCCCCCATTAGAATTAAAGCTCTAGAAGAGCAAGGATCTTTGCCTGTTTTGTTCACCACTATATCCCCAGTACTTACAACAATACTTAGCACACAGTCATTACTTAGTAAACTTTTGTTGCATGAAAAGATGTAAACAGAAGTTAAAATATTTTTAAAGCTACTTATATTTTAAATGACAATTTTAATAGATAATCTGTTTTTATTTATATCAATAAAGAGTAGAAAAAATAACAAAGCATTGGAAAAGAAGTAATAGTGGCTGAGAAATTATAAACAAATGGAAGTGTGAGTTGCCAGGTGTTTAAAGTTGTTTCGGTAATCCTAAAACTGATTTTCATAAATAGCACCTTTGACCTGCCAGTACCCTTACATTATGTAAACCAGGACCAAACACAATCAGAACTTGTAATTCAATGGAAAAGTGAAAACAACACTAAAATGATAAATGTTTATACTATAACCACTAGTTTTGACACTTAGGGGTATTGAAAATTTTAGGGAAAGCTAATCGGAGTGAAAATTTTTAATTAACTATAAATGACTCACTAAGTGCAAATAAAATTCTTTAACATTAAAGAAAAATAAGTAGATTACTTCTATGTTCTCACTTTCCTCCCATATCCCTTTTCTCTTAAGGCCAAGTTTTGCAATGGGCTTAGAAAAGCTAAGCAAAACAAACTTAGGTTATGGAGTTTTACCTTGAGTCCTGTTTTCTCATCATCACTTCCATTATTTGTAGACGGTGTCTCATCTCCTTGCCTGGAAACCAAGACAAAATCTTCACTATTAAGAGTAGATACTGAGTCTGAGGAGACACTGATTTTTCCAACAGAAGCCTTGTCATCCATAACTCAAGAATGAGGCTCAACACATGTATGATTAAATATTTTTTAATGCCTGAAAAACAAAACCATAAAGATACTTATATAGAATGTCTGCCAGATACTCAATTTTACTCTAATTCTTACATAACATATATGGAAATTTTCGTAAATGCTTCAAAAATATTTTCCTAAGACTTTCACTACTTATACCTTAGTTTTTTTAATTCCAGATAATAAAAAAATTGCATACTATTCAGGGCCAAGATATTTCGGACTTCAAAACTAAATAAATAAAACATATTCCCTTCCGAATAACCCTAACTACCTACAGGGATTTCTTTGGCCTATGTTGCAATTCAAGACTTAGTCTCCAAAAATAATTAAGTACTAGCCTTCTGTTTTCTATCCTCTAATTTTTAAAGTTGTACATGTAAATGAAATGGAGAGCACTTAGTTACTATGAGAGCACAATAAGGTTGTCCTAGCATTATTGATACTTAAATTTAAAATATTAACATGGTTTTAACAGGCAAAATTTCACATTAATACCCAACATAAATAAATTCAAGACAGTTAAATTTTAGCATAAATTCTAGAGCTGAGAAATACCTTACACAGTAAGAAATGAGAAGTTTATTAAAAACTGCATCTTCCTACATCACAGTTTCTTAGAACTCAGCTCATTATGAAAATTACCCAAATAAGAGTTTCATACGAAAAATTCCCAGCAAAAAGTATAAAGATGTATCACGTATGAAAACTCATTCAATTATTTATTGACTTTTGGAATAAAACTTAAACTCATCTATCATTTTAAAACCTAGTTCTGCAAACTTTGTGACAATGTTTCATTTGGTTGTCAAAACATCAACAAAACAATATAACATTATACTCAAGAGTTTTTAACTAACAAAAGTAGCTATGGCTCCATGTTCATCTAGCACCTCAAAGAGGTAAGGCTCTAAAAGTGTGTTTAATTTCTCTGACTGAGAAGTCCCGATTTATACTTTGGATTTTTAATGATTGACTTACGTATTTATTGAGCATACACCAGGCGTTAAACACGATTTTCTCCTAAAAGGCCCACATATAAATGCCTGGTAGCAGAAATTACACAATCCCTGAGTATTATAGTATTAACTTAGAAATCTAAAATCAAGTTGATGGCACAGTAAAAAGAAGGGGGAAAAAAAATTTACAAATCAATACTGTTAAGATAAATAAATGGCAACCCCATGAGAAGGTCATTTAACCACTTAATGGAATGGCACAGCTAAGGCTAGAATCCTGGACTCTCTGCTGCCTTTTATTTAAGCTAATTTCTCTGCTTAACAGCTATTACACATCTCAGTAAGACCAAATCTAAATACATAGTGTGGCATTAAAAACACTTCAAATTGTACTTTTGAAAACTTCAAAGAAAGATGCTTTACTTAATCCATTCAATGAATACTTATTGAGTGGTTAATGTATAAAGAACAAGCTATAGTAAACAAAAGAAAATAGATCCTTGCCTCAAAGGAGTTATAGTTCAGTAGAGAGCAGAGGTAAATTGTACCTAATAAGTACTGATTTAGGATAAAGAAAACTATGGGACTATGTTGGGAGAGGGACTAACTTAGAATATGCTATGGAGATATACTTTATACCTTTAGATATATGCCCACAGGATTCTCTTCCTGAAGTGGTTTCCTCACTTCTGTACTTGATCAACTCCAACTCATCACTCATGATGTAAAACCTCCCTCTTTTAGTAGTCTTCTCAGTCCACTTGCCCGTTCTCACCTCAGAATCAAATGAACTATTTCCCTTATATCTGTTCCTATAGCATTTTACATTTGATTTTTCTACAGTATCTATTATGTTGTGTTATAATTTAATGGTGAGTGTCTCTTGTCACATCTCTATTTCACAAATGAGGAAATTAATAGACAGATGGTGTAACTTGTTCAATGTAATGTGGTTAGAGTCAAAGCCAAAAGTTAAACCCAGTTATCTAACTCCAAAGACTCTACTCTTTCCATTACATTGTGAAGCCTTTTTAATGCCACAAGTCTGGGCCTTCTCCCAAAACACTCAGTATTGGGTAAAGGAGTCTTTATCTTTTTTTTAGAGTTTGTACTTTAAGAGAGGTTCTTTATCTTTTTTTTAGAGTTTGTACTTTAAGAGAGGTTTTCATGCTCAATTAATTAAGTCTTTTATCCATCTTTTATAATGTCATTAACAGTTGGATGGCAGAGGGCCTGGGAAAGTAGTGTAAAGCTCTGGTCTCAGAGACACTAACAACTTTGTATAATCCTACTCTGGACTCAAAAACAATATACTTTGGTAATTACACTTAGGAACTGAGATTTGGCAAGCTCAAAGTTCCACCTACTTTCTTTGAGAAGGTGATAGGAGAATACGCTTTATAAAATACTTTTATTATTTGTTTTGGCAACCGAAAGTAACTGAATCACTCAGCAGGAATTAGGTTTATCAAAACACTAAGTAGTACAGGAAAAATTATACAATAAGACTCCTTTTCTCTGGCCTCCATGGACAGAAGTGAAGAGGGAATAGTCCATCAGCTCCACAAACATAGATAAAACCACCCATTCCCTGGCCTCCCTAATGAAGAGGTACCCCAGAACTTGCTGTACTTCTGGCAAATTCTAGACATTCACAAGCTCTGTCTCAAGACCACAGGGATTTGTTTTTAAACCCTACTTACATCAGTTACCATAAGACGTCCCCTACTCTAATTCTTCATCCTTCAGATTTTAATTCTAATTCCCATTGACAAGAAAGTACCAAAATTCCTACTCCAAACACCCTGCGGTCACCTGGCTTCTCCACAGCACCTATAACTGCTTGACATACATTTTAGTAATCTGTTTTTAAATATAATGTAAACTAGAACCTAAGGTTCACAAGGGCAGGGGTTTTTGCATTTGATTAAGTGTTGGATCCCTAGCACCTGACATAATGCCTGCCACATAGCAGGTGCTCAACTATTTGTTAAAGAAGCCGCATAAATAGCAAATAAAAATAGAAAAGAGCAAAAGCCACCCAAGGAAAATGTAAGGTCACCTTTTATATACAGAGGTCATATTTGTGATGCTGAAGCACACCATTAGGAGTTAAGGAAAACCTAAGTTAAAATACTGGTTCTACTACTAATAGTATGAGCTTGTCATGCCGAGCCTCAGCTTCCATAGACATAAGGTTATACTATCGATCTCATAGAGCTACTGTAAAAATTACTAAGGACTATACATAAAACATTTAACAATATACAAAGAACATTATAAGCAACCAATAGTTGTAGCTTTTCAAAAACTAACTTCAAATTCAAAAAAATTTAACAGATACTAACTGATTTAAGCAACCCAAATTAAATACTTCATACTACCTCTATGTCTTGAGCTATGTCTGTAGCACCTGTATGAGTTAATTTGGTTGTCAGAAAACATATCATTGAGGGAAAAAAATACATTTCCTAATTTCACATTCTAAGTTGTCAATATCTAAATAAAAGCAAAATAATACCTCAAATAAAAATGCTTTATGTATCACAAAAAGGAATAAAATGTACACTTTTTTTTTTGAGATGGAGCCTCGCCCTGTCGTCCAGACTGGAGTACAATGGTGCAATCTCAACTCACTGCAACCTCCGCCTCCCGGGTTCAAGTGATTCTCCTGCCTCAGCTTTCTGAGTACTGGGATTACAGGCACGCGCTACCATGGCCGGCTAATTTTTTGTATCATTAGTAGAGATGGGGTTTCACCATGTTGGCCAAGCTGGTCTTGAACTCCTGACTTCATGATCCCCCTGCCTTGGCTTCCCAAAGTGCTGGGATTACAGGCATGAGCCACCTCGCCTGGCCAAACATACACATTTTTATCTCATTTTGTCATCCTAATCATTCAGTAAGACAGCTCATTTAAAATAAGATAACATACATACGAATGGCCTGGCATTTGGTAGGCAGACGCTCACAGTTTGTTTCCTTTTATTGAAATGATGAGCCTAGACCCTTGTAACAAGTTCAATTACCAACAGATCAGGTTGGTGGACACAAGTTCAAGGATGCTTCCTTCTCTACTTTTATTTTTGAGACAGGGTCTTGCTCTGTTGCCCAGGCTGGAGTGCAGTAGTGTGATCCTAGCTCACTGCAGCCTTTATCTCCCAGCTCAGATGATCCTCCTACCTCCACCTCCTGAGTAGCTGGGACCGAAGTGTGTACCACCACACCCAGCTAATTAAAAAAAAAAATTCTCAGCCATCCAAAGAGTGCTGGGATTATAGGCATAAGCCACAGTATCTGGCTTAACCTCTCTAAAAAAGTCAAGTCATTTGAGGTGACAGACAATTTTGTTCACTTATACAGCCTCCTGCATCACACCCAAAAGTTCAATTATGCTTTATTTTCATTACTTTTATTCTTACAGAGACATTAAAGATCACCAGAGATTTTTATTGAAAACTAGTCCCATATGCCAAAACTCTATGAACGTTTTGCCTAAAGTCACTGCTGTGTGACATAAGTGCCAATTTTATGCTCAATTATGTACCACAGCATAAAATGCATTTCAATATTGCTGAATAAACATGCACATTTAGCCAGGAGCAGTGGCTCATGCCTGTTATCCCAACAACTTGGGAGGCTGAGGTGGGAGGATTGCTTGAGGCCAGGATTTCAAGACCATCTTGGGCAATATAGTTAGATTCCATCTCTAAAATAAGATATTTTAAAATTAGGAGAGATCCAAGATGGCCGATTAGCAACAGCTCAGGATTGTAGCTCCCAGGGAAAGCGCAGAGAGCGAGTGGATGCAGCACTTTCAGACGAATTTTTGTTGCCCACAGACTGGGAGATTCCCGGCAGAAGAGCCCCACCAGTCGCCAGCGCGACTCTTTCAGCCGGTGCCACTGTTTTGCCGGCGCCCCGGCGCAGCGCTTCTTGGTGCGGAGTATACGGGACTGGCTGCCCTTTGAGTCGGGCTCGGCTGGTCCCATCCCCACAAGGAGAACAGCAATTGGAAGTGCTGAGGACTGAGAGCAAGCACAGCTGAACCCGGGAAAGTCCAGCTCTGTGGGGAACGAGCATCCGCCAAAGGAAAACTAAGAAACAGAAAAACTTCATCACTGGGCGGAGAGAGATCCAAGATGGCCGCTTAGCAGCCGCTCAGGGTTGTAGCTCCCAGTGAAAGCGCAGAGAGCAAGTGGACGCTGCAATTTCAGATGAATTTTTGTTGCCCACAAACTGGGAGATTCCCGGCAAAGGAGCCACACGGGTCGCCAGTGCGACTCTTTTGGCCGGCGTGGCTGTTTTGCCAGTGCCCCGGTGTGGCACTTCTCGGTGCGGAGTATACGGGACTGGGTGCCCTTTTAGTCAGGCTCGGCTGGTCCCATTCCCACAAGGAGAACAGCAATTGAAAGCGCAGAGGACTGAGAGTTTCACAGCAAGCACGGCCGAACCCAGGAAGACCTAGCTCTGTGGGGAAGGGGCGTCCACTGAAGGAAAACTAAGAAACAGAAAAAACTTCATCACCAACAAGCCAGACGTCCACTCAGAGACGCAATCTGAAAGGCAGCAATTACAAAGACGACAGGTGGATAAATTCACAAAAATGGGAAGAAACCAGTGCAAAAAGGCTGAGAACACCCAAAATCAGAATGCCTCTCCTCCTACAGGGGATCGCACTTCCTCATTAGTAAGGGAACAAGACCTGACGGATAACGAGTGTGATGATCTGTCAGAACCAGGCTTCAGAAGGTGGATAATAAGAAACTTCTGTGAGCTAAAAGAACATGTGCTAACCCAATGCAAAGAAACTAAGAACCTTGAAAGAAGATTTAACGAAATGCTAATGAGAATGGACAACTTAGGAATGTAAGTGAATTGATGGAGCTGAAAAACACAACACGAGAACTTCACAAAGCATGCACAAGTTTCAACAGCCGAATTGGCCAAGCAGAAGAAAGGATAACAGAGGTCGAAGATCAACTCAATGAAATAAAACAAGAAGGCAAGATGACAGAAAAAAGGGGAAAAAGTAATGAACAAAGTCTACAAGAAATATGGGACTATGTGAAAAGACTAATATACGTTTGACAGGTGTACCTGAATGTGACGAAGAGAATGAATCCAAGCTGGAAAATACCCTTCCGGATATTATCCAGGAAAACTTCCCCAACCTAGCAAGGCAGGCCAATATTCAAGTCCAGGAAATACAGAGAACACCACAAAGATATTCCTCAAGAAGAGCAACCCCAAGGCACATAATCGTCAGATTCACCAGGGTTGAAAT
>CAUYQU010019931.1:0-25100 GCA_963574635.1 Cheracebus regulus
GCCATGGGGTCTGGGGTCACACTTCAAGTAGTGAGGAGTGGGGTGGAGGCCAAGGTACAGCTAGGGCAGGGTGGCTGGCACAGCCCAGCCTTCACTCTCTAGAGCCTAGGGAGAGCTTTCAGCTCACTGCCCTGGTGTGGGTGCAGTGGAGGTGCCCGTCCTGGCACAGAGCGAGCGGCAGGGGGCCAGGTGGGGGCTGTCTTCGGGTGCCATCTGCATGATGGGCAAGTGAGGGCAGGGCCCAGGCCAGGCTGAGGCTCTGTGGAGAGGCAGACTGAGGAGCCACCCACAGATGGGCAGGGCTGTCCGGAGCGTGGGGAGGTCTCTGCCCCAGCTTAGTCGTCTGCAATAAGTGGCGTCGGACAGCGTAGCCTTGAAAGGCTGGCACCTGTTGTTTTGCCAGAGGTCTAGGAGCCATCTGCCAACTGGTCTTTGGGGCCCAAGTTGAGGAAGGGTGTGGAGGCCTCCGTGGGCCAGCGTTGCTCCCTGGCTCTGAGTGGGTGCCGTGTCCTCCAGATGCTCCTGACCCTGGGTTCCCAGGGCGGTGAGTCAGTCTCAGCTTTGATCGCAGGTCCAGGCTCCCTCTGGTGGTTCCCAGCCAGCAGCTGGTCTGTTTGGTGTTCTTCCCAGCTTGGCAACAGCCAGGAATTAGCCCTGGATGTAGAGTTCCAGCCACACCAGGACCAGCTTTTTGAAGCACCTGGCTTAGGGCTGTCTTCACGGCACCATGGGCTACAGCCCCCCAGAAAGCCTGCCGGGGAAATTGGTGCCCGCTCAGTGCCCCCACAGGTTGGATCCCAGCCTAGGCTGCATCACAGATTTCAGGGGCTCCTCTGCACTGCAGAAAACCAGCCACACCTCCCCTGCAAACTTCAGTGAGCCATCCACGGGATATCAGCTCTGTGTTCCTGGCAGGGTTTCATCTCAGAACGCAGCAGCCAGGGAACAGCCTTTCGGAGGTGCTCACCCAGAGCCCAGCTGTCTGGATCCCTCGCCCTGGGCTCTCTCCTTTTTATTTGAACAGTAAGGTCTGCAGCAGAATACCACCTGACCTTTCCCCACACTAGCTCAGGAACAGACAGAATGAACTGAAAATACTCAGTTGAACTAGGTTTCCAAGTCCAGGACACACAGCTCAGGCCAAGCTTGGGCCAAGGAGCTGGGTGACAAGTTGCCCACTGTCCCCCAAGGCAGGAGGCGTGAGCCCCTGTGGAGAAGGAAGGTGGACGTTGCCAGATTTCCTGAGTCCTGGGAAGATCAGAGTCGCTCCTTTTTAGGTCTGCTGGGAACAGCGCTGAGGAGTGTGGTCCTGCTGGGGAGGGAGTGTGCTCCTGGCAAAGGGCCGTGGGCTGGTGTGTAGACAGAGTTAGTGTGGCTTTGCCGAGTGACCTTGGGGAAGTCTGAGCCTGTGCTTGCCTGTCCCAGCTCTGCCTGCCCATAGGATAAGGGATGGCCGCACCTCCCGGCCCAGCCTGCCTTGGGGACCCGGTCCGCACCAGGCTGGACACTGACCTGCCAGGACATTGCATTCAGTGTAAACCAGATGGCCTCTGGGCAGTGGGGACCAGTCGGTTTAGTGGCAGTCCCAGTTACAAGGAGGCCAGAAATGTTCCAGGCTGAGGCCTTGCCCTATCCCTTATGGATACTGACTCTTCATGTGGCGCAGTGTCCCCAGACATTGGGGTCAGCCCCTAGATAGAAACTCTTGGGTCCCCTACTCAGCACCTGCGCTGACCTCATCAGAGGCAGCATCTGAGATCCAGACTTGGCCTCCGACCTGCAAAACAATGTATCTTTTTGCACTTGGAAAACCTCTGCTGGGCTTGGGTGGCCAGGCCCGGCCGTGCCCAGCTCCATTCCTGAGCTCCTGTGGCTGACTCTCAGCAGGGTGTCCCGCCTCCACCAGTGGGGCGCCCAGAAGCCTGATGTCTGAAAGCCGCGTGCTTTGCTTTTTTCTTTCTTTTTTTTCTTTCTCTTTTACTTTTCTTAGAATATGCTTCTAGAGACAAATACTTCTCCCTGAAGCTTGAGGGCTTGGCCCTGGCACCTCCGCCCCCTTGGCGAAGCTCATGGGAGCCTGTGCCCTCACTCTGGGGGCTGCCCTGTTTCCCCCGGCCGGGTTGGCCCTCTCTCTGAACTGCTGCCTGTGTCTGCCCCTCCCTGCACACTGACGACTTTTGCTTAGTGTGGTAGCGTGTCCTGGTGTGTGCTGTTCTGCCTAACGCTGTGGTCTTGTGTCGTTTCTTTTTCCCTTGCAGGGTCTGCCCTGAAGCGTCTCTGCCTAGGCAAAGAACACAGCAGTAGTAATTATCCGGGTTTTTTCCCCCTTTGTCCTCTCTCATCGCATGGGCTTTCTCGTGGCTAGCGCACATCAGGGTTCTCGCAGCCGGGCGGGCGTGGGCCTGCCCTGTGCCTGCCCTGTGCCTGCTCCATGCCCCTCGGCTGGGCGCCGCTTCGCTTCTGCCTGGTGGGATCGCTGCCCTCGGCTCCCCCGTGTGTCTCCGTGGCGCCTAGAGTTTGTGCGGTCTCGCCAGTTCACATCTAACGGGCTTATCCTTCCCCGGAACACCCGCAAATTACCAATCATTAATTGGCTCCTTTTCCAAAACCGTAGGAATGAGTATTTCCTTGAAGTCCTAAAGATGAGTGCCTCCCCACGAGGAGAGATGCCAGGACTGAGTGGGTATTAGTCTACCTGGGCCACTCACCTCTCTCTCTCATCTCTCTCTTAAAAATTTTTTTTTCTTTTCTGGCTGAACTTGTCATGTAGGAATAGCTCCATGTGTGTCAAACCTCATCACTAATTTTTAATTGTCTGTGTCTGTGCTTTTTCATTGCTAGCCACTAAAGTCCACTACATTTTGGGACAGCTTGTTTGAAGAGATGGTCATTAGGTTGTTTTTCTATGCAGAAAAATTTTAAATTGGCTTATTCAAAATTGCCAACCAGAAATTACATGTATTGGGTGGAAAGGGTATGATTTAAAACTTTTAAAGTCTCATTTTGGTCCCTTAAGAAACCCTTTGAATGAACCAGCTGAGTGCTCTGGTGTGCTAATGGTCAGCAGGGCGGCTCCCAGCTCCCTCCTGCAGCACAGCGTTGGCCGCCGCCCACAGCAGGAGCTGGTGGGGCCGCGTCAGACAGCCCCAGGCATGGGGACCCTTTACGAATACCTTCCTTGAATGTTCTGGTCAGGACAATTTCTACGTCTGGAATTCCAAACAATCAGACCATTAAAATTAATGGGAATGCAGTCAGACAGCCCTGGCAGGCATTTTCCTGAGGGCCAGGGGGCCGCCTGCAGGCCAGCCAGCCACGTGTGCTGAGCACTCTGCACACGGTACTCCCACCGCCCCTGCGTCCTCACATTACGGCTGAGGATGCACAGGCCAGAGAGAGCCTGAGGAACCTTACTCTAGGCACCGTGACCCTGAAGCCCAGTGTGTCTGGCTGTGCTAGGAGTTTCCTGAGCTCTCTCACACGTGAGTCTGGGGACGGGCAGTGGTGGGCACAGAGTGGATGCTGAGCAGAGGCTGCAGCTGCTGCAGGGTCCTGTTCCCTGGCCTGGCTTCTGAGGTGGGTGATGGCCACCTGGCACAGCCCGTGGAAAAGTCCCACCGTGTCTAACCCTGGGCAGCCAGGCCCCTTAATCCGACCGCCTCTTGAAGCAAGGTGCTGCCTGGCCCAAGTGAGACCATTGTCTCAGCTGTCACGAAAGAACGAGTGCAGCCAGCCCACTGAGGGTCTGGGCGCATGTGTGGCGTCACCAATCCTGGCCTGTGTGTGACTCCCCAGGGTCCTCCACCAGCAGCCTGGCCCCAGGCCCTGAGCCGGGCCCCCAGCCCGCCCTGCGCGTCCAGGCGCAGGTGAACAACAGCAACAACAAGAAGGGCACCTTCACGGATGACCTGCACAAGCTGGTGGACGAGTGGACGAGCAAGACGGTGGGGGCCACACAGCTGAAGCCCACGCTCAACCAGCTGAAGCAGACCCAGAAGCTGCAGGACATGGAGGCCCAGGCAGGCCGGGCTGCCCCTGGCGAGGCGCGGGCTGTGAGTGCGGGGCGGGCAGGGCGGGTGCTCCTGGGGTGGGTAGCCGTGCCTCCAGCATCTGCCAGTTCCCTGTGTGGCCGAGGGGTGTCCAGTTAAGCTCTTCACTTTCATGATCCGAGTTCATTCTCCCCACAGCCCCAAGAACTAGGCTTCTCCACTTTACAGATTGGGAGGTGAACGACGTGCCCACAGCTCCGCAGCTGGCAGGTGGAAAGGCCAGGCCAGGCCAGGGCTGTGACTCCACAGCTCAGACACAGCAGCAGCCCAGCCTGGGCAGCCTGAGCCCCACACTCAGAGCTGGTAGCCCTGGTCTCGGCAGACAGACCGACCTCTGCCTGAGTTCTGTTTGTGCCCAGGCTGGAGACCAGGGCAGGTGTCACCCCTGAATGACACCAGCGTCGGGCTGTAGCTCACACACAGCTGAGCCAACGTGGGGCAGAAGTGAGGACCTGCTCCCCTCACTTGGTCTGATGTCAGTGCAAGTTGGAGGAGCATCTGCTGTTTTTCAGCTTTCTGGAGAGCTTTGTGGAAGATTGGTGTTATTTCTATCTCAAATATTTAGTAAAGGTCATTCGTGAAGCCATCTGGACTGGAGTTTTGTTTCTGTATATTTTAGCTTGGGACACTTTCCTCTATAATCTTTTACCTTGAAAAATTTCAAACACACAGAAGAGTTGAAAATTCTGCTGTGAACATCCATATACTCATAGATATATTCTAATTGACATTTTTGCTGTATTTGTCACACACCTGTTCATTCTTTGAGAGTACAGTTGCTGCTATGGATTCAGTTTCTTCTGTGCTTTTAACACCACTTGGATTTTCTGTTTCGTTTTGTTAAATTCTGCTTTTCTGGCAGTGGTATCTCTCTTCTAAATGTATCTAAAATTTTTAATTAATTGCCATAAAATTATCCATAATAGCTTTTATTTTTCCATTTGCAGGATTTACAGTGATGTCCTGATTTCATTCCTGATGTTGGTGATTTCTGTCTCCTCTCTTTCTTTCCCTTTCTTTATGCAGTCTCCTTAGGGGTGAACATTTTATTGGCCTATTCAAAGAACATGTTTGGTGCTTGATAGTCTTTATTGTATGTTTCATTAATTTTTTTTTTTTTTTTGCTTCCTATCTTTGGGTGAATTTTGTTGTTCTAGAAAGTTTCTTACGATATATTCATTGACTTCTAGCCTTTCTGTTATAGTGTAGGCATTCAAAGATATAAAGCGGCCACTGATGGTTCTAGCTGCATCCCAGAAATATGTGCATTAACGTTTGCTTCAAAACGTTTTATCATTTCTGTTGCTATTTGCAGTAAATGTGGTTATTAGTTTTCGGATGCCCCTCTGTCAGTGTGTTGCGTGTGGCTGCACTGTGGTAGGAGAGCAGACGTAGTGCCTTTGGGCTGTGGAGATTGCCAGGACTGGCTGTTGACCTGGGTGTCAGTCTCTGTTGCTGTTGTACGGATGCTGAAGCTGAGTCTATTTCCTTCTCCCCACATCCACACTCCCAAGCTCTGCCACTGTTGCTTCGTTTTGAATGACTGCAGGGTCCTCTTGACAGGTGCACCTCCGTCAGGCTGAGTCCTCAAATTTATTCTCAGTGGAATCCCATTATTTTAGGACAAAGTCAGGAATTGTGAACATGGCCCCCCAGTTCTGTGAGGCTGCACCTGGAGCCTGGGCAGGTTCATCTCTGCTGCCTGGGCCCCGGGTACATTGGTGTTTAGGATTAGCAGAGCTAACTGTTGTTCAAATGTTCTGGATTCTTTTTAAGTATTAAGGTTTTTGTAAAAAAAACTATTATTTTTGTCATAGCTATGTATATATATCTCTCACAAAATTTACCATTTTACCCATTTTCAAACATACAGTTCAGTGGCATGAAGTACATTCAGAACACTGTGCAACCATCACCACCGTCCATCCACCGAACCTTTTGTTCCCCAAGGCAACTCTGTCCCCATTAAACCCGACTTCCCCAGCCCCGTTTCTGGTACCTCAGGTTTCCCAGGCTCTCGTAGCCTCTGTCCTCCTCTCTGTCTCTATGACTTCGACTGTTCTGAGCACCTCATGTAAATGGAATCATACGGTATTTGCCCTTTGGTGACTGGCTTATTTCACTTGATATAATGTATTCAAGGTGCCTCCATGCTGTAGTATGTATCAAACTTAGCCAGGCGTGATTGCGCATGCCTGTCGTCCCAGCTACCTGGGAATCTGAGGTGGGAGCGTCGCTGGGGCCCGGGAGTTCAAGGCTGCAGTGAACTACGATCGCACCACTGCACTCCAGCAGAAGTTGTTGAAAACTGCTTTCCGCCTTGAATGGGCTTGGCCGCCTTGTGGAGAGTCACTGCAGCTAAATGTTGTCGTTCATCTCTGGGCTGTCGTGACACCCGTCGTGTGTTACTCACTCACTTCATGGCGGACCACAGACCCCTCTGGCTTTGTCCACTCTGCCACCTTTCCTCTGCTCCTCACATGATCAGTTCCATCGTAAGTGTCTCAGGCTTGCTGATTCTTTATTCGGCCTGCTCAGATCTGCCAGTGAACCCCTCGTGAATTTGTAAATGTCAGTTATTGTTGTTTTCAGCTCCTCTATGTCCACTTGATCCCCTTCATAATTTCTCTATGTTGATACCTCATTGTGTTCACGTGTTATTTTCCCGACTTCCTGTATTTCTTTGTCCATGGCTTCCTTTAGTTCTTTGAGCACATTTAAGACAGTTGATTAAAAACCTTTGTTTACTCAGTCCAATGTCGAGGCTTCCTTGGGGATGTTTTTGTCAGTTAAGTATTCATTTGAATGAATCATACCATCCTGTTTTATTTTCTTGAGATTTTAGGTCACTAAATTTTTGTGTGTCTAAACTGCTGTTAAACCTAGCCATTCAGTTTTTAATTTGGGTTATTGTATTTTTCAGTTGAATTCTTTGTTTTTCACCAAATCTGCTGTATCTTTTTTAAGAAAATAATTTCTAACTCTCTACCAAAATGATTGTATCTCCTTCACATAATATTTTTTGTTTTTTTGTTTGCTCTAGGCCTAGTTTTTCTTTATATTGCCTTGTCTTTTCTTGTGACATTTTAAATATTTGTGTGTAGGACAGTGTAGTTAAAAGTTGATTTGCAAAAAGAATTTGAGGCCTAGTAGTAGGTTTCTTATTATTGTTTAATTTGCCTTAGAGCACCTTTTCATGTTCTTATCAGCCATCTTTTATAAAGTGCCTGGTCAAGGAAAGTGACCATTTAAAAGTTGATTTATCTTTTTATTATTGATTTGTGGTAGTTTATCATATATCTGTCAGTATTATATCTGTCCTATACAAGGGGGCTTCAAAAAGTTCATGGAAAAATGGAATTAAAAGATAAAAATAAGAAATATATGACTGGCCATGGTAGCTCACACCTGTAATCCCAACACAGGGAGGCTGAGGCGGGTGGATTGCTTGAGTCCAGGAATTTAAGACAGGCCTAAGCAATGTGGCAAAACCCCATCTCTACAAAAATTAAGTGGGCTGCCAGGTGCAGTGGCTCATACCTGTAATCCCAGCACTTGGGAGGCCAAGGTGGGTGATCACCTGCAGTCAGGAGTTCAATACCAGCCTGGCCAACATGGGGAAACCCTGTCTTTACTAAAAATCCACACAGAAAAAAATGAGCCCAGCGTGGTGGTGGGCTGTTGTAGTCCCAGCTACATAGGAGGCTGAGGCAGGAGAATCACTTGAAACCAGGAGATGGAGGTTGCAGTGAGCCAAGATTGTGCCGTTGTACTCAGCCTGGGTGACCAGCCAAACTCCATCTCAAAAAAAAAAAAAATTAGCTGGGCATGGTGGTGCATACCTCTAGTTCTAGCTACTAAAGAGGCTGAGGTGGGAACACTGCTTGAGCCCAGGAGGTCAAGGCTGCATTGATACAAGATAGTGCCACTGCACTCCAGCCTGGGTAACAGAGCAAGACCCTGTCTGAAAAAAATTATATGTATATATATGTAAACTTTTTTCTTAACACAAGCTCCATAAAGTTCAAGACACTTTTATAAGCAATGATGCCAGCCATTTAGTCCCTCCCTAGAGACCTAATGGTCCTGGGAATTTCACCATGGCCATGCAGTCTTTTTTACATTATTAATTG
Organism: Cheracebus regulus; assembly: GCA_963574635.1. Classification (NCBI taxonomy): domain Eukaryota; kingdom Metazoa; phylum Chordata; class Mammalia; order Primates; family Pitheciidae; genus Cheracebus; species Cheracebus regulus. The sequence continues at coordinate 8,183 of CAUYQU010019931.1, forward strand.
ACAAAAAATGGGTGCTCTTTACAGATGTTTTAAAATTAGGAAGCAAAAAGAAGTCAGAAATAGCCAAATCAGGATTGTAGGGTAGATGTCTGATGTTTCCCCATTGAAATTCTTGTGAAATCGCCCTTCTTTGATGAGAGGAATGAGCAGGAGCATTGCTGTGACGGAGATGGACTCTCTGGGGAAGCTTTCCCAGGGGGTTTCTGCTGAAGCTTTGGCTAACATTCCCTAAATACTCTCATACCAAGCAGATGTTACCATTCCTTGTTACCCCTCCAGAAAGTCAGCAAGCAAAATGCCTTAAGTATCCCAAAAGCTATTGCCGCAATCTTTGCTCTGGACTGGCCCACTTTTGTTCTGACGGGACCACTTCCAGCTCTCGGCACCATCACTTTGACTGCACTATGTCTTCAGGATCATACAGGGAAAGCCGTGTTTCATGTCGTTACAGTTCTTCAAAGAGAGCGTCAGGATCTCCATCCCACTTGTGTAGTTTCCACTGACAGCTCTACTCTTCTCTGCGGTGGATCTGGGTGCAATGGTTTTGGCACCCGTTGAGTGGGAAGTCTGTTTGACTTTAAGTTTTCAGTCAGAATTGTGTAAGCTGAACCTACTAAGATGTCTGTGGTGTTGGCCACTGTTTACACTGTCAACCACCAGTCCCCTGCACTTAGGGCTCAGACCAGATGAGCATTTTCCTCACAAAGTGTTGCGAACAGCCTGCCGCTGGGTTCCATCTTCAGCATGGTCTCATCCCTTCTTCAAACAAGTCAACCATTTGTAAACTGCTGTTTTCTTTGGGGCATGGACCTGGTAAACTTTTCAGAAAGCATCAGCGATCTCACCATTCTTCCACGCAAGCTTCGCCATACAGTTGTTGTTGGTTTTTGCTTGGCAGAACGCGTGTTATTGTGATATGGGCTGTTTTCCCACCAATGTCTTCTCCTCCTCAGTGCCACAGACCACATCCTCTTGAGACATGTTATAAGAAGTTAGTACAAGTTTATTTGGGTACAGAGATTTTTTTTTGAAGGTCGTGCACAGTTTTTTCATGACATGCACTTTCCATGAACTTTTTGAAGACCCTTTGTATATAGAGAGATATGTTAATATATGTAATGGATATAGTCTACCCATCTGTGGCTTGTGTTCCCACTTTCTTAATGGTGAACATGAAATGGCAACATTTATAATTTTGTTTTTTCTAAAAGCTTTGGAGCTTTAGCTATGGCTTTCAGTCCCGCAAGCCATCTCAAATGAACTCTTGTGTATATTTTGATGTAGAGGTCGATCTGTTTTTTCCCTCTGTATATCCAATCGTTTCAGCCCTTCCTCTCCATGTTGAATTGCATTGAACTGCGCGGACATTCGTCAAGTGTGTAGGTCCGTTTCTGAATTTGCTGTTCTGTGTCCTTTAGCAATTTCCTTATCACTGTGGCAGTGCCACACTCTCTTAATGACTGAAGTTTTCTAGTAAGTTTAATCTTTAGTCAGGTAAGACTTTCAGTGTTGATCTTCTTCAAGAATTTCTTGATTTTTTTTCAGGTCATTAATATTTGCATATGTTTTAGGAACAGCCTGTTGCTTTCTGCAGGCTGGCCCACTGGGATTTCGATTGGGACTGTATTCAGTCTGTTGCTTAGCTGGTGAGATTTGACCTTTGAACAGCGTGAACGTTCTGTGAACCTGGGGGGGTCTCCATTTCCTTTTCTGTTTCTCTGCGGTGTAAAGGTGTTTTCCTTAAATGTGTCCCCAGGTACCTGACGTTTTGGAATGCTATTATAAATGTTATTCTTTAAATTTCATTTTCCAGCTTCCTGTTGCTAGAATATAAAAATATGGTGGACATTCATACCTCATATCCTGCGACTGTGCTAAATTTGCTGAGTTCTAGAAATTGGTTTGTCCATTCTTGTGGGTTTTCGGCACACACAGTCTTGTCATCTACACGAGGCCAGTTCTCCTCTCTGTCCAGTCCGTGTGGTTGACCCCTTTTTCTGCTCTCCTGGAGATCACCGCAGTGTCGACTGGAAGCGTGGAGGCACCTCTGGAGGTGTTGGGCATTTTGCCATGGGCTGGGGCTCAGCTGTCAGTTCCATAGAGGCCCTTCCAGAGGAGGAGGCTCCTCCAGCCCCTGATTTCTAGGCAGGGGTGTAGAAGTTGCCGAGTGCTCCCTCTGCACCTGTGGAGAGCGCCCAGTGGGCCCCTCCCTGGAGTGGAGAGGAGTGACTCCCCGTGGCTGGCAGCCTTGCTGTCCCGGGGCCACATTCGGCGTGTGGCTTCTCCCTGGGCTGGGAGAGTGGAAGGGCTGCATTGCCACCGCCTCCCTGCCCACTTGCTTTGCCCAGGCCCTGGGGCTCTGCTCCTGCTAGGCGTGTGGGGGCGTTCGTGTAACCTCAGGGGCCAGGCCCACCAGTCCTCCCTTAAGGCCCGTTTTGGCTGGTGAACACAGGTGTGTGGCCTAGAGGCTCTCAGGCCGCAGGGTGGGGAAGCAAACGAGGGTGATGCTTCCTGACCCCGCAACATCAATCTGGGGTCAGCCCTGAGAGGGTGCATGTCACAGCAGCTTCCAGGATTGCTGTCTCCTGAGGACGGAGAAACTGTGGCACCCTGGTAGGGGAGGCCAGCTGATTGCAGTCACGTGCACCTTCCTCTCCTTGTCTCTGTGTTTCGTAGATGACCGCACCTCGAGCAGGAGTGGGGATGCCACGTCTGCCCCCAGCGCCCGGCCCTCTGTCTACCACGGTCATTCCCGGAGCTGCCCCGGCCCTGCCCGTGCCCACACCAGGTACTGCCCTCTCCAGCCTCCCAGCCCCACCCTGTGCACTGCCTCTGGGTCAGTACGGAGGCCTGCTCCCAGCTCCAGGGTCCTGGGGGCCCTGGGCAGGCCAGGTGGGCCAGCTGGGGGCACAGGGCAGCTGGAGCCCCCCCCAGGTGCCCGTGCTGCCAGTGTTCTTGCAGCCACCTGTGCTCAGCATGCCTGGCCCCCGACTGTGGATCACGTAGCATTCTGCCCTGTCCCTTGCCAGATGGCGCCCTTGGAACCGCCCGGAGAAACCAGGTGTGGTTTGGCCTTCAAGTCCCCCCCACCTCCTGCTGTGGGCACAGCACCCAGCCGCGAGGGGGACGGCAGGTGGGCAGCAAGACTGCTTCCTTTGCGGCTTCAGACCCCGTGCGCTCCTAGGTTCCTGTGGTCCACACGCCGCCTCCACACTCACTCCCTATACTTGAGTTGATGGTTAGAACCTTGTCGCCACCCTGCAGAAGTACAGTGCCTTGAATGCCAGCTTTTCTGTTCCCTGATGAAAAGACATGTTAAAAAAACGATTGGGAAAGGTTTCATTTGCAATTGGCTTGTGCATTGATAATCTTTATTTACTGTTTTAAGTTGCAGAGATGTGAATGGTTTACAAATCTGAAGCTGAAGTGCAAACTTTGGTTTTCTGTTGTAAATGCCTTTTTAAAACACTGAATTAGCTTCCTTAAGTAGAGAAGAGCTTCCAGTGCTAGGCGAGCCCCGCCTCGTCCTCAGGAGAGTGGGGGTTCCCTGGGCTTAAGCAGGGGCTGAGAGACGGCGGGACACTGGGCAGGGCACACTGCGGAGCTGCTCGCTCAGTGGGGAATGTCAGCCTCTGTGCTGGGCCATGGGAAATCCTCCAGAAAACGTTAGGTGGGCAGACGTGCCCTCGGCGCCAGTGGGCTGCTGTGAGTGAGGATAAGGTGTGTGCTGGGCATAGAAGCTCCTGCTGCCCGCCCACCCTGCGGAGACAAGCGCAGCTCCTTCGGCTGGAGAGTCTGCCCTCTCTCCTGCCAGTCCCCTCCCTGCTCCGCGATTCCGTGGAGGCCTGTGGCTCTGCTCACCCTGGCATGCAGACCGCTCTCTGTCCACTCCTAAGGCTGCCCCGAGGAGGGCAGGGTCGTTCTTCTGGAGATTTCAGTGGGACTCGTCCCCAGCGGGCACAACACAGCCCTTGGTGGGAGGGGAAGGCCCCAGCCCCCTCGACCTCCCGCTGGAAAGCAGACTGCTTGGGACTGCCCAGCTGTGAATTGTATAGTGTCTGTACTTATTAGAACTGGGTAAATTATTTTGGTTCAAATCTATGACTCCATCAATTCAGTTAGAATTGGATTTTCTAGGTGATCATGCAGAATCTTCTGCCAGGGCACCATGCTGTCGTAAGAGATTTCTGTTCTCTGTACCGGCCCCCTTGCCCTGTTCCTTGAGTGAAATGGGGGCTGCCCTCACCTGTCCCCCTTGCCTGTGAATCCCTTCCTCATACACGGTGGTCAGTGGCACGGAATCCCCAAGAGATTGTATATCTGAAGGAGAAAAATAAACACTTTTGCTTGAAAACAGTGTGAAACAACATTTTTCTTATCCTCTGTCCATGTAAAATCCAAACCAACCAGGCTTCTAGGGAGCACAGGAGTTGGGGGCCAGTTCTGGACTCAGCTGCATCCACACCTCCGGAGGAGGGTGCTGAGGGGCTGCGGGTGCTGCCAGGTGCTGGGCTGGGCTGGCCCCGGCGGGGGGCCAAGAGCAGGGGATCTGGCAGGGCTGCCTGGCCCCCAACACTCCCCTGCCAGCTGGGGCCTGCGCTCCGAGCACAGCCAGCTCTGCTGGTCGGGTTAGCTGGCTGGGCTCCCCACCACTCTGCACCTGGTTATGCTTAGTAGGGCCTCGGGCTGTGCCCACGATGGAGGGAGCCAGCCTCCTGGTCAGCTAGACACACCTGCAGCCCCTGTCTCCAGGAGGCCTGGTTTGCGTTACTCGCTGCAGCCCCTGGGGCCACCCTCTTTGCTACAGGTGGGCCGAGCTCAGGGGAGGTGGGGGCTCCTCAGACCGGCTTGAGCTTGCTGAAGAACACTTGGGGCTGGGGTTGCCTGTGGACCACGCAAGGGCAGTGGCTTTCCTGGTAGGCACAGGGGCCTTAGGGAAGGTGGCCATCCAGGGTGGGAACTCACCCTGTGGGGCTCAGCGCATGGTGGCAACCAGCACCCTGCCCTCCCCCGACAGACAGCCTTGAGCTGACTGCGGTCCCTCCTGCACATGCATTGCAGGCCTCACTGTGAGCAAGTATCTCCTGCCCAGTTCACTGTGGGGGGGCTGCCTTGGCTGTGGGGCCACCTCCCCACAGAGCTGCAGCGCCAGGCTTCGAGTTTCTGCATGGAGGGAGGAGGGGCGCTCATCCCAGAGCCTCCTGTTTTGGGTGCTGGGAGGACGCTCTAGATGGTGCAGGAGCTGAGCACCTGTCTGGGTTTCTGGCAATCATTTAGTGTCCTGACTGGTCACACAGAGGAGGGTGGCCCAAATGACAGAGGCTACCAGGGCTGTGCTGAGGACAAGACCATCTACACAGGGCGTGGGGCACGGCAGAGCTGGCCCAGCCTTGCTGCCGGCAGCTCCTGAGAGGGCGTCGGGGCCTGGTCTCAGCAAGTCGCCAGCACCACGGTGCGCCCACAGTGAGCTGCGCGGTTTTGTTTTCCAGATCCTGAGAGTGAGAAGCCTGACTGACCCCGCCCAGACGCCAGGCCCACTTCGCGCCGTCTCAGTGGAGAAGTGACGGACCCTCAGGGCCAGCTGCTCCTCCTGTCCAGTTCACGCTGTTTTGTAACCACTTTCTAAGCATTTTTTATTCACAATTGGAAACACAAATGTAATGCAAAAATAAAAAATATTTTGGGGCAGAAAGGACTTTGGTTTTTCAAACTCTTTCCTCTCTGGTGACACTTGGCCAGCCAGTGACTGGGATGTGATGGGGGTGGGGGGATATTCCCGGGGAGGCTGATCTCCAAGTACCCCGATGCCAGCTGGCATGGACTTGGGGTCCTGGGTGCCTCCTGGCCTTTGCTTACAGAGCTCCATCAGGCAGGCCTTCCCTCTGGTCTTTGGAGGCTTGAAGTCACCTGCCCCCCCACGCCCACCCCCCGCTAGAATTCACCTATACCAGCAGGAAAGGCACCAGTGGCCTGGGGCCAGAGACCTCTGGCTGTGGGTGGCAGGTCCAAGACCACCAGCTCCTTGGAGGGCTGCATTCCCCCACCTGTGAGAGGAGTCCAAAGTGTGAGAAATGAGGAATGTTGGCATGGCCTCACCGAGGAAACATGCTGTGGTGAGGTCCCCACACCCTAGCCTGGCCAGCAGGCACAGGGCCTTACGCTGGGTCCAGAGGTCTAAGGAGAATTTGGGGTCTCATGCATCACAATGAAAAAAACATTGCATCTTTATTTTCATTAATGTCTAACTGCAATTTAGCATTTCCTCCATTAAAAGCACCTGGACTTCATCACCACTAGACACCAGAGATACTGCTGTGCTATGTCATTTACATCCATGACACAATGCCCTCCCTGAGATGTAAAACCAGCCAGCTGGCTGATAGAGTGGTGCTGCCTGCCATCTCAGACATGAGTCTTCAGGGCATGGTGACACTGCTTCCCGCCGGGAGTGTCAGGATGCCATCCGGTATGTGCAGGTGGCCTTGGAGCCCTGACTCTTCTCCGTGTGATCAGCAGGGTAGGCCTCCTCCAAGCCTCAGCCGGGAGCAGGGACAGCACGGCCCTAGGAACATGGCTTCCCTCGGTCTTATTTTGTGTTCTCTTCTGCTGGTCGCTCGTGACTGGTTTTCTGTGGACCATGGTAATGCTACTATAGTCGCCAGGCTGAAGTGCAGTGGTGGCATCTCAGCTCACTGCACCATATGCCTCCCGGGTTCAAGCGATTCTCCTGCCTCAGCCTCCTAAGTAGCTGGGATTACAGATGCATGCCACCACACCCAGCTAATTTTTGTCTTTTTCATAGAGACGGAGTTTCACTATGAACTCCTGACCTCGTGATCTGCCTGCCTCAGCCTCCCAAAGTGCCAGCTGGGCCGAGATTCATCCTTGACCCTCCCCATTCTGGGCTCTCCCCTCCTCCGGGTTCTATCACACAGTCTGCGTGGACTGTTCACCAGAGCGCCAGAGATCTCAGCCCTCGGGTAGTTCTCATGGGTGCATGTTATTTGTTATGCTTGACTTCCTGAAAGTGGGGACATAAAATATTCTGATAGCCCTGCGACTTCCAGAACAGCCACTGAGTGCAGCTGGCGTGCAATGCACTGTGCTGATGAAGTCAGACTCTCCTCTGGGCAGATGAAGCTTACTGTGCATGCTTATTAGCTCTGCTCACAGCATTTCTGGGATAGAAAGGACCCTGCCAGGCCCCTCCTAGGACAGCAAGGGCAGCAATCACCGGGAGCCAGCCCAAGATTCTCCTGCAGGGTCAAGGCAGTCATGCCACAGCCTTTGCTCTCCAGTATCATTTTGTTCTTAGCTGACCCCGGCACCCAACCAGACTTACGGTGTCCAGGGTGATATCTGCGCCTCATCTCCAGGCTGAACAGCTTCAATTCTCTGAAAAGTGCTTATTACTAAAGGGCTGGTAAGGCTAGGTGCGGTGACCCGTGCCTCTAATCCCAGCTTTTTGGGAGACTGAGGCAGGAGGATCACTTGAGGCCAGGAGGTCAAGGCTGTAGTGAGCCGTGATCACATCACTGCATGCCAGCCTGGGTGACACAGACCTTGTCTCTGAAAAAAGCAAAAACAAAAAATAAACCACCCAGAATCCTGTCTTTATTCATTAGAGAATGCAATTAAGCCTCGGCCAGGACGCCTGCCTTCCAGGTGGGTAAGGGAGTTTAGCAGTGGTGGCCACTCTGTACACTTCATGGTTGTGGTCTGTGAACTTGACTTCGTTAGACTTGCCCTTGAGAGGGGTGCAGAAGACCAGCATGCCACAGGCATCACGGCGCTGGTAGTGGCTCGCGCAGTCCTATAAAGGTGTGGAGAAGAGTCCTTCACCCTGAGAGGAGGCTGGGCATCAGAGGCTGCCCTAGGCCAGGCTGATGGGGAGGCAATGCTGTCCCATGCGACTCTGTAAAGAATGGTCCATTTCTCACTAAGGTGGACAGCAGGCACCAGGGTCCTGGGCTGCAGGGGTCGGAGTTGCAGCCAGCTGGTTCTGCCGCCTGGTGAGGCTGTGTGGGCCAGAGCAGGAGGGCTTTGGAGCAACAGCAGTTCCCAACAGTTGATCCTTTAGAGCCCAAGCCTTCCAAATTTGATCCCCAGCTCACAGCTCTGTGAGCTTCCAGACGCGTAAAGCCACCTGCCTCTCCCCATCTCCACGGAGACTCTCAAAGTCGTCTTGAAATGCTCCACGTTGTAAGACGATGTTCCCAAGCTTCATGGGGTCTTCCCAGATGTCAGTTTCCGAGGCTGGCATGACCAGTCGCCGGGCTCGCTCTCATCTAGGACTCAGACGCATCTTTGTTCTCTCGTTTCCCAAACGTGGGCTGCCAAGAGCCGAGTAGATGTTTTAGCTGAAATGTCCCAGAACTCCCTTCCCTCCAGTTCCCCGCTGCAGCCTGCATGATTTCTTCAGAATCAAACAATGCATGCTCCGGTCCGTCCTCCTTGCCGGGCTCTGCCCGCTCCAAGTCTTTCCTAGCCCCTGCTCCCTCATTCTGAGCCCTACCACTAAGTGGGGTCCTTGAGCCCCTCGGGGCCCAGCTCTGTGCTCCTAGGGCTCGGCGCCCGGTTCCTGCTCCAGCTTCACTTCCTCAGGCAGCCTCCCCGCTCGAGGCCGGGTCAGTGTGCTGCCTCTGTGCTCCCATCCGAATGTGGCCCTTCCCTGTGGGCCTCTTGCCTCACTTCTCAGAGTGTGACGATGCACCGCAGAGGCCACAGGGGATCTCATGTGTGTCCCCTTCTGTCCCCCTCCACTCTCTCCATGGCTGTCGGCCACCTGGGCGCAGAAGTCCTGTCTGTTTCACTTTCTATTTCCTCGTGTTCCTGTGAGGGAGGTGTTCTGCCCAATTCTGTTGAATGAGTGAGTGGAGGCTGGGGAGAGGGAAGAGGGTGTGTGGATGGAGGGAGGGGCGGGTAGGGGACGCCGGAGCAGCCGGATTGCAGGCAGGGCGAGGAGCGAGGTCGAGGACACAGCTCCTGAGGAAGCTCAGGCTTAGCTGGGGGAGCCTGTGACTGCATGGACAGTCATGCTACATGGATTTCCCTTCTTGAACTGCTTTGAAATAAGAGCCAAGGACAGCACACCCTGTCAGGGAAACAGACAATGCTGGAATTGGGTGACTTTGAGGAAGGTTCATACACAAGGGACTGTTTCCAAAAGTATGGGTGTCTGGAAGTGCAATGCATGAGGCAGTGTTGGTAGACAGAGTAACGTCCCCTCGAGGGGACCACATCTGAAAGCCTGGTCCTGTGCATGTCACCTTCATATGGCACCAGCACCCTTGTCGATGGGACTTGGCACAGGCTCTTCAGGTGGGGAGAGGCCGAGATGAGCCAGGCGGGTGCACCATCATCGCAGGGTCCCTCCACGTGGGAGGGAGGGGTCAGAGGAGACAGGTGTGATGGCAGCAGCAGCAGCAAGACTGGGAGAGCAGACGCTGAGTGGAGGCCAGGAGTGGCAAGGGGAGCAGCCCAGGGCCTTGGGGAGCCTGGGAAGTCAGAGAAGGCAGGAGGCTCCCCCAGCAGGAGCCCACTCTGCCCAGACCTTGACTTTCACCCAGCGAGACTGATTTTCAGTTTTGTCTTCCAGCACAGGAGGTGAACAAATCCTCCTGGCTGCCTGAGGCTGCCAGGTTGTGGGTGCGACCTTAGTGCAGCAGGAGGAAACACATGCAGGCAGATATCTGGAGCTGCCCCCCATCCAGCCATGACCAGCTCCAAACCTGGGGCCACCACAGGAGGGTTGGGCTGGAGGAGCCCTGAGGAACAGAGCTGTGAGTCACCCCTGCTGCCTGCGACAGAGCCAGCTGAGGCAGCTTCACAGGAAGGAGCAGGGAGGCTCAGTGCCTGGCCCCAGCCTGCCCCTGCCTTTGGTCTCCTTCTGGGACTCCCCGGGGACTGGACCCCAAGGAAGCCAGCAGGACAGGAGCCCCTGTGAGCTGTACCCCGCAGCTCAGCCACAGACAGCAAATGCAGAAGGACAGAGCCAGGGGGTGGCAGGACAGGCTGGTCACACCGAGGACCACAGGATCAGGAGCTGTGAGAGGCCAGGGGCGTGTGAGCTGGACCCGGGGAATGCGCACCCCCTTCCCAAGTCTCAAGCGATGCCCCTTGGAGGGCTCCCCAGCTTTGCTCTCCATCTGAATCCTGAGAGGACCCTGCAAAAAATACGGACATCTGGGCCCCACCCAACAGCATCTGAATAAGACCCTCGAGAGTGGGGGAGGGGTTGGCGGAGGGAGGCCGACGGTGGATGTCTGCTGCTGCCCCCACTCCTCCCCACTGTCTTCCTAGTAGCTCCTTTCCTGGGAGAGCAACTTCCTGTCCTCACAGCATATCTGCAGACTCAGTGTCTGACTTCACCACAATCATGCCCTTGACTCCGAGTGCAACACATGGGTTGCTTGTCTGGAATCCACGTGTGCCTGGCATCCCATGAGCTTGGCACTAGAATGGGCTTTTGGAAAGAGACTGGCAACTGCAGTCTCTTTCTGTTCCTCAGTAAATTGGAGAGACCTGAACTCTGCCCAGGCAGGCTTGACATTCTGTTTACTCCACACATCATTGCTTCTGCCAGGACCTTCTCAAAACATAGGTGGTGTCTATTGCCCTGAAGGATGAGGAATCATCATAACCAAAAATGTGGTATTTCCACAGTGGATAAATTAGCATAATAGCGAAGTGTTTGACTTTCCAGGGGTGCATTTAGATGAAGATTGAACTCACGCTGTCCAGCTTGCTCATGAGTTTACATATATTTCCACATGTCACTGTTCAGGAAGAGATTGAACTCATTTAAGCCATCCTTCTGCGACATTGTACTTGACAATCCTAACTGGAGGATGTTAAGAGGGAGAAGCAGGAGCTCCTACTAACATGGCAGACAAAGGCACGACACAGGGAAACTCTCTTCATGACCCGGAGCTGGGAGCCGGGTGTGGGCAGGGGCCGATGTACATTCACCACACTCAGCCACGTGTGGGCCTCAGGCTTGACAAGCGCAGGCCTTTGGTTAAAGCCTTTCTAGCACATCAATGTACTTTCCATTCACAGCCTATTGAAGTGAAGGGCACTCTACATAGACAATATTCACAGCAATTCTAGTGACACTTCATATCCTCCCTATATCACTCCCAGTCATTGGTCCCACCTCTAAGAGGAAGACAAGTCTCTTAATAGTCAACAGACGAGCTTCCAAAGTTTGTCTCTCTCCTCTAAGTATCAGATTGGATTTCACTGGATCTTCTTTTGTTCACAAGGATGCAGAACAATTTTCCAAGAAGTGTTATGTTTCTAAACTTTAAGATTTTTAATTTTCAAGAAACAGATATTTATAACCATATCACTATGTATATGCATACATGTAACTATATATACATATAACTATAACTATGTATAGCCATATAACTATGTATAACCATACAACTATAACCAATGACTGTAATCTTGATAATATTTCAATATACTCCAAAAGGAAACTTTGAGTCCATTTTACATTCAGTAAGTTAATATTAAACTATGTGGCACATCAAAAGCTTTAAATTAATAATGTGTGTTTCAGATGTTATAAATCATGTCACGTGTATGTCTAATTTATGAACTAACAACTTAAAGTACTACAGTTGAGTAGGTATGAGTTCCTTGCAGTTAAACAAGTTGTTACAAAGAGAATTATTATAAAAGATATGTGCTATGCCAAGCAATAACAAGATATTGTAGATGCAGTCACAAGCTAGTTATAGTAAAATGAAAAAAAATGTTCTCGATACCTCTTTTGTGTCATGATTTACCATAATTCTGAAGCAAAGTGTTTATGGCTATCAAAATTAAAATTGAAGGGGAGAAATAAAGCACCCCAAAATTTGAATGAAAACTAAAAAAAAAAAAGTATATGAGCTGTCATACAGTGTTTATATTTTCCTAGGATGCTAGATGTTACTAAAAACTAAATCTCAAAAATATTTAAATAGTCTTTTGAAAAATAAAGATCTATATAGATTACACTTTTGGAAAACTTCAGAACATTATCAAGAATTTAGTAAAGGGTTCTTTTTATCATAACACTGATTCAAGTATCCGGTCAAATCACTCATTAGTCTTGTAGGTAGTCTTTAAGGAAAGGAACATGATGAAATGTTCAATCTTCTTAAGTCAAATGAACACAAAGACATTGAATTACAGTAGAGTTTTTTGTTGTTGTTGATGTTGTTTTTAGAGATGGGGTTTCCCTGTGTTGCCCAGGCTGGAGTGTAGTCAGTAGGATGACAGCCTCCTGAAGCTTCAGCCTCCCTGGCTCAAGCTGTCCTCCCACTTCCGCCTCCTGAATAGCTGACTACTAGCTCACGGCATCACTCTGGGCTCGCTTTACTTTTTGTAGACACAGGTCCTAGCTATGATGCCCAGGCTGGTCTCAAACTCCTGGCCTCAAGCAATCTGCCTACCTTGGCCTCCCAAAATATCGGGACAGATGTGAGCCACCACACCTGGCCCACAAACGTCTTATTTGCAGAAGGTACTGTGGGAAGTAAAAAAGTTTCTGTTTAAAGTTTCCTTTCTTGTTAAAAAAATAAGTGTGCTAATAACTCTTCGTTAAGCCCTATCCTATGTAGCTGTTAAACATGCCATGCTTACAGGCATGTAGTACGTTCTAGGTCCTTGTACTTTAACCAAAATATCTGTGCTGGATGTGCTCACAGGCATGTCCCAGCTCTCCATTGCTTTTACCTGTTTAAAAAAGTTAAGTTATTAGCCAATCGGGTTTTAGTTTAGATTGTGAGATTTGGCTCCAGCCAACAGAGATCAGACACAGCAGTAAGGACGACCCCAGATGCATAAGGAATAAATATGTCTGCTCTCCTTTGTTCGTTTTACTCTTGTGGCAAGACGGCTAGCAAGGGCAATCTTCCTGCAGTCCAGGAAGTAAAAATGGTGTTGCTGAAAGATCCTTTGTATCAGTGCTGATTTTTCTTTGCAGCACTGAGCATCTGTTTCCAACAGGTTCTAAAATGGCTAATCACAGATTTTTGGCATACTTAAATTAGTTAAAAAACCTAAAACCTATTCTTTTAAATCATTGATTTAAATGTATTGATGTGAGTAAGCATCACCCACCAAACAAGGAAACAACACAGATGGTGAAGCTCAGGTACCTTTTTATTCACCCATCCTTGTTAGATCACTTGCTGGACGCTGATGACAAGCTCTATCATTTTACAAACTGTATGACAGTCAACTACAAACTACAACAATTATTCCTGGGGCCGGGCGCCATGGCTCGTGCCTGTAAACCCAGCACTTTGGGAGACCAAGGTGGGCAGACCACTTGAGGTCAGGAGTTCAAAACCAGCCTGGCCAACATGGTGAAATCCTGTCTCTACTAAACACACACACACACACACACACACACACACACACAAGTAGCTGGGTGTGGTGGTGGATGCCTGTAATCCCAGCTACTTAGGAGGCTGAGGCAGGAGAATTGCTTGAATCTGGAGGCAGAGGTTGCAGTGAGTGAGCCGAGATTGCACCACTGCACTCCAGCCTGGGTGAGTGAGACTGTCTGAAAAAAAAAAATCCCCCAATTTCCTCTATTTTACCTTCACAGTCTAATTTGAATACAGGATAGTGAAATTTCAGTCCTCTTCATCAACCATTTTGCTAATATAATATATAAGATACATTCTACAATAAAACTTTACAGCAGCTAATACAAATAGCCGCATTCAGTTTATTCCAATTCTGAAATTAGTTCATCAAGAAAAAAAGAATCAAGTACAATGTAAAGAATAACTGAAAATCCAGAAATATCATATTCTCAGACATTGTCTTACCACTAATCATGATTTCAAATTTTATGCTATTACTTGAATAAATTTTGCTATTAGAATTTTCGAATTAAAAAAACTTTTATTATTCTGATACCATCAGTTAGTTGTTCACCAACTACTTTTTCTTAAAGGCCAGTGAATTGTTAAAGGCATATTTCATAGAAAATATATCTTGTGTTGCACTTTAAAATCAAATTTTAGAGTTAGAATTATACTATTTAACTACTTTCTATGCTAGGTAATGTCACAAACTACTTTAAAATAGTGACATATACAAACATTCATGAAACATAGATTATATGTATAACTAACACCCATGGGTGTGGAAAAAATACCATTCACTCCCAGTATCATATGCAATAAAAGAAATGCTTACTAACCCATCTACAAGGGCACATTAGCATTCTTTTCGCTATTGGCTCAGCCTCTTTTTAATGAATGTCCACAATTACTAAGTGATACCGTGGCAAACTCTACTCTTCCAAGACTTCATAGAGACAATCAGCATCACATTTTATTAATAATTCCAAAGACCATAAAAAATGTACATTGTAGGAAAATATAACTTTCAGCAAAAGCCACTTTTTCTGATGCTGCCAACCTATGTATCAGCTGTTCTTGGAGGCACAGCTAGTTAGACACTACACCATTCCTTCAGATGATGTAAGCTTAAGGAATTTAGTGATTGACTAACATAAGACAGTATTTACTGACATGACCAGACAGACCGAAGAGGCCTTCTCACCTATTCCTGCAGTCTTCCCAGAATTCAGACACGCAGTGTAAGGTTTCAACAGGTGTTGAAAGTTCTGCCGTCACTTCAAAGAGAATAATCAACAATAAATGCAAAGGGTAATGTACTAGAAACTGAGAAAATCTCAACCTAAGGCCTGAAAATGTTCAAATAAAATACTATGGCATGCTGATCACACAGCAACTAAAGAACCACTGCAGAAATGGTTACGAGGCTTTATGACAGCAAAAACAAATGAAGAGGGGAAAACACAACAACCATTAAGAAATAAGGACAAAGAAGGCGTTGAGGGAAAGAAGCACAGAAAACAGCTTATCCCTGAAAGAAAATCTGTTGACCACAAAAATCTGTTCTAAATACATAATTTAAACATTTCTATTACAACACACTGTCCATTTGGGAGACCTACAAAAACATTTCCTTGAAAAATTACCATGACTTCAACTATATTTTTAAAAAGCCTTGACGCTTGGAAAAGACTATTATAAAAATTAGAATAACTTGTCTCACTATTTATTTAGAAATATTATATTTAAAAGTTGGCTAACAATAGGAACTTCGCAATTGCACAACAGAGAAAGTAAATGCATAACGTTCAGTGGCCATGGTGTGTTTCCCCAGCTACTAGAACATTCTGTGACTTACACCATCTACCTGGAATGATTCACCACATCTCCATTCACGCAGTGGCTCAAATAGAGTTCCTGTGTTCATCCCACAATAAACCTCAGTAATTCACACATCACAGTAGTTGTTACCATTTGTTAACAGAAAAAAAGAATGCGTCTTCATATGTAAGCTGGATTTCTTGTAGGCACAAATAGCCTCTTTTGCCAGGCTGGAGTGCAGTGGCACAATCTCTGCTCACTGCAACCTCCGTCTCCCGGATTCGTGCGATTCCCCCGCCTCAGCCTCCTGAGTAGCTGGGACTACAGACATGTGCCACCACGCCCAACTAATTTTTTGTATTTTAGTAGAAACGGGGTTTCACCATGTTGGCCAGGATGGTCTCGATATCCTGACCTCATGGTCTGCCTGCCTTGGCCTCCCAAAGTGCTGGGATTACAGGCGTGAGCCACCGCGCCCGGCCGCCTCTTTCTTTTAATTTGCGTATCTACACCACCAATGTTTAATTATTGATACATGTGGATTAAGAGCTACTTAATATATTTGTTACCGTGTTCCATTCTTTCTTCATGTCTTCCATTCTTGTTCTTCTTTCTCTTGTTTCAGTTGAGCACTTTATATGATTTTGCTTTTTCTCTTCTCCAGGAGGAGTACAGGTTCTATAGTCCAATTATTAGTTCTCAGTCTTATAATGTGTCTCTGGGCTGTGATCTTCACATGTGATTCTCATTCGCTGGCCCTGCTTAGCTGGGACAGGATGGCTACGGGGAGCTGGAGTTGGGTGTTTCCTTTCCTCCAGATTAATTAGGCTCTGGTGAAACCCAGTAGGTTAGGCTCTGGTTAGATAGTTTCTCCTGAGAGGAGGCAGAGTGTTCTGGCTGGGTGTGGTGGCATACGCCTGTAATCCCAGCTACTCAGGAGGCTGAGGCAGGAGAATTGCTTGAACCCAGGAGGCGGAGGCTGCAGTGAGCCAAGATCGCGTCACTGCACTCCAGCCTGGGTAATGGAGCAAGACTCCGTCTCAAAAAGAAAAGAAAAGAAAAGAAAGCATTCTGTCACATTTTTAAATAATCATCCTTTCCTTCCCCATGCCAGAGGTACAAGGGATTTTTCTCCAATATTTACTGTGAGAACTCAGTAGAGATCTAGCAGGTAAAATGCACAAAAGCATGTGCAACTCCCATGATCAGACCCTCTGGAGTCTTCAGCTCTCAGATTTGTCCACGTTGAGCCTCCAGCAATCTATCAATTACAGTGTAGGTTTCCTTGCACCCACACTGGTCTTGCAGAGGTTTCTACTCGTGGGCTTCTGCTCCACTACATACAATGCATTCAACACTCTAGAACCCTTGCAGGAAATCATGAACACTGTTCCTACTTGGCAGGTGTGGACACATAAATCCAAGTCACACCCCTGCACCTACAGAAGAAAAGGATTCCCGAGATCAAGGGTTTGAGCCCAAGTTGAATGTTAGTTTCTGACCCCAAAGCTTTCAGGAACAAGCACCCTTGTCTCCTCTGCCTTCATTCATCTCAAGTCTACCACATGTGTCTCTTCTTTATTATAATAAAAGTGGAAGCAGATTCCAGGAAATGAAGTTTCTGCTAAGTCACACAGCTTGAATCCAATCTTTTGATTACAGGCTGTACCCTGCATTCTTCATGACACTTCATACCACAAGGATGGCAAAACACAAGACTC
>CAUYQU010019932.1:0-47743 GCA_963574635.1 Cheracebus regulus
CTGTTAACCTGTTGGGTTTGGATGTTTATTGGTGGTAACTGGGTGGTTGGTGTCTGGATTTTTCCAAGTCCTGAACACTTCACTCCATGCTGGGTTCAATAGCAACACTTCATTTAAAAAAAAAAAAAAAAAAAAAAAGATGGAGGCCCAGACAGCTGGACAGAGCAAAGGCAGAGCAAAGGCAGCCCAATGTGAACAGCAGAGTCTGGTGGTGGGAATCTGTGTGTCTAGCACGCAAGTCTTTTTAACTGATCTATGTTTTTCATAATAAAATGGAAAAAATCTTTATAAGTTTTTTTTTTTTTTTGAGACGGAGTCGCTCTTGTCGCCCAGGCTGGAGTGCAATGCCACGATCTCAGCTCACTGCAACCTCTGCCTCCCGGGTTCAAGCGATTCTCCTGCCTCAGTCTCTTAAGTAGCTGGGATTACAGGCACCCACCACCACACCTAATTTTTTTGTATTTTTAGTAGAGTTGGGGTTTCACCATGTTGGCCAGGATGGTTTCAAACTTTTGACCTCAACTGATCCGCCCACCTCGGCCTCCCAAAGTGCTGGGATTACAGGCATGAGCCACTGCGTCCAGCCCATATGATTTTTGAAGAAATGGCAGCTATAATAAGTATCTGTTGAGTGCCTGCTCTGTGCCAGGCATTGTGTGAAGGGCCTAACAGGCATGGTTGTCTTTGATCTAACAATAGTCCTGTACAGTGGGTACTAGGGTGGACTGCATTTTACAGATGAGGAAACCAAGACTCAGATTTGACTGAATCGTCCAAGGTGCGCAGCAGCATTTGGCCTGCCAACTCCACCTGACTCGGAACTTGGGAGGCTGCTGCCTTCTGGGTGAAGGAGGGATGGAGCGGCGGCAGCAGAAATGAATGAACGACAGCCAAAGTGTCAGGCACAAGACAGGCGCCTCTGCAGGAGAAGAAGCCGACACCAATTCCCGCTTTCTAGAATTGAGGAGGGGTCTGCAGATTTCAGCTGCAGGTTTTTATCTATGTAGTAGGATAAGTAGTGCCCCCTACAAATTCATGCCCATCCAGAACCTCAGCATGTGGCCTTACTTGAAATAGGATCTTTGCAAATATAATAAGCTAAAGGTTTCAAGATAAAATAATCTTGGACTTGGGGTGGCCCCTAAATCCAGTGACTTATATCTCCGTAAGAAGAAGAGAGAGATGGTCATGGGAACACGGAGGCAGAGACTGCAGTAATGGGGCCACCGGGCAAGGCACGCCAGGAGCCACCAGCAGCTGGAAGAAGCGAGGAGGGATCCTCCCCTGGAGCTTGAAGGTGGCACTGCCCGGCTGACGCTCTGATTTGAGACTTTTGGCCTCCAGAACTGCGAAAGACTCAATTTCTGCTGTTGTCAGCCCCCTGGTTTGTGGTCATTTATGGCAGCGCTAGTAAACTCACACAATCCATAGTATACATGTCACGTGGTTGCTGACAAATTTTCGAGCAGTACAGAAGAGTAAAAGGGAGTGAAATATTCCCTCCCACTTCTCTTCCTTCCATATTTAGCAGGCATCCAACACACAGTGAAGACCATGACACGGCTGCCATGCGCCACAGTCTTTCGTCTTCACAGCCACCTTCATCTTTCTCCTCGCTAACCCAGAGAAGAAACTGAGTAGTAAGTGACAGAGCCCAAATCTAAGTGCAGGCTCTTAACCAATGCCTATCCTCCCTCTCCATGGGGGCCCATATTATACACACCTGTGGACACATACCTACAGACAGGGCCTCAATTCTGAAAACAGAAATGGGACCATACGATAGGTAAGTGTTGAAAAGTGACTTGTGTTTTTCAACCAATGGTACACCACGTTCATCCTTCCATGTTGATGTCTCATGCGATTTAACAGCGGGAGAATTTCCTAAATTCAGCACAAAGGCGGTGGACATGTGTGGGAGCATGCAAACACACACACATTTCCTAAATTCAGCACAAAGGCGGCAGACACACTTGTATGAGCATACACACACACACACACACACGCATTTCCTAAACTCAGCACAAAGGCGGTGGACATGTATGGGAGCATGCAAACACACACACATTTCCTAAATTCAGCACAAAGGCGGCAGACACACTTGTATGAACACATACATACACACACACACACACACACACACACACACACACACACACACACGCATTTCCTAAACTCAGCACAAAGGCAGTGGACACACACACTAGGAAAGGGGAAATAGGTCTCCTGAGGGGCGAACCCTAAAGCTTCATTACCTGGAACTGCCCTAGAATCTATCATGAAAGCGAACCTATTAAACCCATAAAGAATGTCAACAAAGTTTGCAGAAGGTATTTACC
This sequence comes from Cheracebus regulus, assembly GCA_963574635.1. Lineage (NCBI taxonomy): Eukaryota > Metazoa > Chordata > Mammalia > Primates > Pitheciidae > Cheracebus > Cheracebus regulus. The sequence goes on from CAUYQU010019932.1 coordinate 2,340, forward strand.
TTTCAGAAAAGCAAACTTTTCAAGCCCTAAGTAGCTGTTTGTTTGTGGGGATGGCAGGTGTGAAAGAACTGCCCTGCCCTCAGCTAATAGCCTCTGCCAAGAGCCTGTTCAACAACTCGCGCCTCTGGGAGAAACAGGAGACCACCATCTTTCAGCCTCACAACACTCAAAGAGCTTTCCCATGGCGAGGCTTAAAACCAACCCCCAGCCATCTCTCCCTCCTCAGCTTAAGTCTTCCTTGCTGGGTCTCTGGACTCAGTCCTCCAGAATAGACATGCTGGGATGGACCGCCAGCTTCCGGCTCGGGGTCCAATCTCCCTCACGCAGGGGGTTTTATGTGCCTTGTGCAATATTTTCAAATAGAAAAAAGTTCCTAGGAATCTTGATTTCTTCTCTAGAGGACCTGGAATATCTGGCCACATGCTGCCCACCCAAATCAGCCACACATTTCTGTCACCTGCCCGGTCCTAGTGTTTAAATTTCCACCCTCTTTAAAACAGTTTCTCGAGTAAAGTCCATGTATTACCTGCATGGGTCCCCAGGAAGCTTGTTCAAAATGCAGATTCCCAGACCTGCCCCCTACCTCCTTTCAACACAGGAGCTGGGAGGTGTCCTGTGTCCCCAGGAGCCTCTGCCATTGGCAGTGTGTTGCAGAACCTTCTCCAGTCTGCTGGGCCCCCACTTCTGGGGCTGCCTCTGATAGACAGCAGCTTTATTCTTTGTCGTCCCAGCACTGCCCACAGGGGAGCGCTGAGCCCGGCCCTTTCCGCTGCCTGCTTAACCAGGAAGCTCGGCAGGTGTCATCAATCTCATTTTATAGGGGAGGAAATTGAGGCCCAGATGTCCGAACTCCTTTTTATTTTTGAGACGAAGTCTCGCTCTGTCACTCAGGCAGGAGTGTGGTGGCGCGATCTTGGCTCACTGTGACCTCTACCTCCTGGGTTCAAGTGATTCCCCCTCTTCAGCCTCCAGAGTGGCTGAGATTACAGGCATGCGCCACCACACCTGGCTAATTTTTGTATTTTTAGCAGAGATGGGGTTTCACCATGTTGGCCAGGCTGATCTCGAACTCCTGACCTCAAGTGATCCACCCACCTTAGCCTTCCAAGGTGCTGGGATTACAGGCGTCAGCCATTGTACCTGGCCTAGATGTCCTAGCTCACTCAAAGTCATACAACCAGAGATTTCAGTGATGGGACCCAGAACCAAACCCAGGGCCTTCCTGCCCCTTCCCCCTCAAGCTACCTCTTGGTTACATACTCTTATGAACTTACCAGGAAAACATTTTTTTCAACCCTATATGCAAAATATTTTTAAAATATTTTACAAACCAGACTTGCTATGAACAGACAAGTCCCCTTTTCCAGACAGTGGAAACTGCCAGGATGGGAATGGCCTCCCCTGCCAGAGGGCCGAGGAGGACGAGGAGCCAGTATGTGATGAGGCCCTGTGCCACTCACCTTCACATCTGTGTGGCTCCGGGAGATCTGCAGCAGGCAGCCCAGCCCCACGCCCACGAGGATGTCTGCAACCCAGCTCAGGAAGTTTTGCTGGAATGGCCTGCACATAACTCAATCACGCAGCCCCTCCCTGTGACTGCATTCAACCCCGGGGCTTGGGATGCCACTGCAAAAATGAGGCGCAGTGGCTCATGCCTATAATCCCAGTACTTTGAGATGCCAAGGTGGGAGGATCACTAGAGGCCAGGAGTTTGAGACCAGCCTGGGCAACAGAGTGAGACCCGTCCCAAAAAATGATTCGGGGGGTTGGAGTGTAGAGAAGAGCAGTGGTGTGAACTCGCTCCTTGGCTTAGTGATTCTCCCACCTCAGCCTCCCAAGCAGCTGAGATCACAGGCACACACCACCACACCCGGCTAGTCTGAATTTTCTGTAGAGACAGGATCTTGCTGTGTTGCCCAGGCTAATCTCAAATTCCTGGGCTAAAGTGATCGTCCCGCCTCAGCCTCCCAAAGTGCTGGGATTATAGGTGTGAACCACTGTGCCCAGACCTACAAAAATTAAAAGCATAATAATAGGAAAAGAAAGAAAGAAAAAAAAACGAATGAACTTACTTGGCTTTCTTTATGACCAATGCCCAACTCCCACTTCACCCCAAACACCCTGTCTGAGGAGACCCTCTCTGTTTAGGCCTTTAAGAAGATGCGTGTTGAGTTCACGTTCTGCTCAGTCTCTAAGGATCAAATGCCCTAGGGGGCCAGGAATGTTCGGCGCATGTCAGCACTCAGCAGGTGGGGAAACCGAGGCCAGGAGAGGTGAAGGGACTGCCCAGTCCCTAGAGGGAACTGGTGATGGTGTGTGGGTCAGGGCCGTCTCTAGGAGCCATTCAGGGCTTCTTCCTTCCTAGCCAACCTTGGAGGTCAGGCAAGGCTGTAGCCTGAAAGCCAGGAGGAAGCCTCAGTGGGCACAAAAGGGCCACCAAGGGCCCTGCTCCGCCTGGGAGTTAAAAGGGCAGGCGTCCAGGTCCCGCAGTTAGCCTGTGTTTTGCTGGCCAGCTGCTTACACTGCAGCCCCTGCTGAGGCTCTGTGGCCGTGGAGCTCGGAGAGAGCTGCCCTTCAGGTGCATTGTGATCATCTTTCTTTCCTTAGCAGCCAACAGTATTCACTGCTGGCCGAATGTCTGCCGTGTGCGGGCACTGTCTGGAACCCACAACCATCTGGTTTCAAAGCTCTTTCTCTTCACAGCCCCAGGCTGGCTGTATCTATCTTTACTATATAGACCAAAAGTTGACAAACATCAGCCCTCTGGCCAAATTGAGGCCACTAACTGCTTTTATAAATAAAGTTTTATTGGAACAGAGCCATGCCTATTCACTTACAGATTGTCTGTGCTGGTTTCTGCACTACAGCAGCAGGGCTGAGTAGCTGCAAAACCGCCTGCATGATCCCCAAAGTCTAAGATATTTATTCTTTGGGCTAGCTGCCGTGGCTCACACCTGAACCCCAGCACTTTGGGAGGCTGAGGCCAGCGGACCACTTGAGGGCGGGAGTTTGAGAACAGCTGGGCCAACACGGTGAACCCCGTCTCTACTAAAAATACAAAAATCAGCTGGTGTGGTGGCAGCCGCCTGCAGTCCCAGCTGCTCAGGAGGCTGAGGCAGGAGAATCACTTGAACCTGGGAGGCGGAGGTGGCAGTGAGCCGAGATCGTGCCACTGCGCTCCAGCCTGGTGACAGAGTGAGATGCTGCCTCAAAAATAATAAAAAAAAGATTCTCTGGCCCTTTTAGAAAAAGTCTGCCAACCCCCAACATAGACCATGACATGTCCCTATGAGCAAGAGAAAGAGGGTCTTCCATAAGACACATAAGCCCACCCTGTGGTACCTGCTTATCATACCACTGTCCTAACAATAATAGCTCCATCTGCTGAGCTCTTATCAGGGGCCAAGAATGTCATCCACCTCACTGGATCCTAACAACACCCCTAGAGGTTAGCACTCCTCAAATCCCTATTTTTTTTTTTTTTTTAGACAGAGACTTGCTCTGTTGCCCAGGCTGGAGTGCACAATCTCAGCTCACTGCAATCTTCACCTCCTGGGTTCAAGCAATTCTCCTGCCTCAGCCTCCCGAGTAGCTGGGATTACAGGCATCCGCCACCATGCCCAGCTAATTTTTTGTATGTTTAGTACAGACAGGGTTTCACTATGTTGGCCAGGCTGGTCTTGAGCTCCTGACCTTGTGATCCATCCGTCCACCTGAGCCATTCAAAGTGCTGGGATTACAGGCATGAGCCACCGCGCCCAACCCAAATCCCTATTTTAAAGCCTTGGAGCCTGAGGCTCGGGTAACCACATTACCTGCCCCAGGTGTTACCGAGAGCCAATCCCCAGGGTGGGGCACAGACCACCCCCCACCCGTGGCTGTGACACCAGCCCTAAGGCCAAGAACAGACCACAAAGGATACTGAAGATGATGCCACCAAAGCAGGCGGAGAACGCCATCCGTGGATAGCCCTGACGGGCCAGTGTGAAATCCGAGAAGGCATCTGCGTGGGAAAAGAGGGCCCTGCAGTGGTGAGTCGCTTCCCAGGCCCTCCTGGGTCATCCTCTACTTCTTTCTCACCCACAGTCATGCAGGCAGCAAACATGGATAGATGCCCACGTGGGCCTGGGCACTAGCTGGTGGGTGCTGTGTGAGGGGGCACAGCTTCTGGGAAGGCACACTTCCCTCCTTAATTCCTTTACCCCACTCTTTCCCACCAGGAATGACTTTGTGGGTATGAAAAAGGAGGCTACCAATTTTTCAAAGTCTTGTCTGCTGCTAATATGCACAGCACCTCCACGTGAATTAGAAGAAGGTGCCCAAAAAGGTGAGGGCTAAATTTCAGCTCCCTTATCCTCTTATCTGGATGCTCTCGAGCAGTGCATAACCTGGCCAACCGTACCTGGCTGCTACAGCTAGGGAAGGGTGTATGTATGCATGTATGTAAGTGTGAGTGCCTGCATGTCACACACCACGTGCACATCAAGCAGGGTTGGCCGCAATGGACTCCAGGTCCTGCCTGAAGTCTGGGAGCCACCAAGTACCCCCACATCGGAGGGTGGGGAAGAGGCAGGGGCCTCTGCAGTTTCTTGGTTCACTGTAGTCAGGGCCATCTCACCCTGATGCTGTTCACTCCACAGTGATAGGGACACTGCACAGGTGCAGAGGGCAGACACCCTGGACACCTACCCAGATGCGACTCTAGCTGGGGGAGGCAAGGGCTAAGATGTGGCTGCGCTCACCCCCACTCCACCCCACCCGGCCCTGAGTCACCTCCAATGCTGTTCCCCCAGGCCAGCAGCGTGAGCCCCAGCACGGTGTTGCTTAGCCGGAAGACCACGCCCAGGGACCGCAGGATGTTCACCACCTCTGTGGCGGCCGCGTTGATCCACAGGGCGCTCGTCAGAAAGCCCAGGAAAGCAAAGAGCTGCAGAGGGAATGATTTGCTGATGGGACCAAGGCCAGCCCCAACAGGAACACAGCCTCAGTTCCTCACCTGTGAAATGGGACGATAGCATCTACCTCATGAGCTTGTTATGAGCATAAAACGTGTTACTATATACACTGGTGCCTGCACATAGTAAGTGCTCAATAAAACATGAGTTCAATATTATTTTCTTTTTTCCTTAATAAACCCCCTTTCAGGCTGGGTGTGGTTGCTCACGCCTGTAATCCCAACACTTTGGGAGGCCGAGGCGGGTGGATCATCTGATGTCAGGAGTTTGAGACCAGCCTGGCCAATATGGTGAAACCTTGTCTCTACTAAAAATACAAAGATTAGTTCGGGTGGTGTCACATGCCTGTAATCCCAGCTACTGGAAAGGCTGAGGCAGGAGAATCGCTTGAATCCAGGAGGTGGAGGTTGCAGTGAGCCTAGATCATGCCACTGCACTCCAGCCTGGGCAACAGAGTGAGACTCTGTCTCTAAAACAAAACAAAAACTCCCTTTCATGTATTAAAAAAAATATTATTTTGTCTGGAAAGGGTTTCTTATCACTTTCAACAGATTTCCAGTCTCTGAACCAAATACCACCCAATATCCCAAAAAACATCCCTGTAACTCATTAGCAGACACTCCCCATCCCCACCCGACCAGCCCAACACAACAACTACTCTGCTCTCTGCCTCATGTTCATTCCACATCAATGGAAGCCACAGTGTGTGACCCTCCGCTAGTGTCTTCGCTCCCTCAGCATCATGTTTGCAAGAGTCATCCGCGTTGTGGCACACTTTAGTACTTGAAAAAATAGTGAAAGACAATTTTCCCTAAGTAGTGAAAGGCAACTTCCCTCAATGATCCATTTGCCGAAAATTCAACACCCTTCGGTTAGTATGTTCACTGAGAGTTTCTAAAAATAAAAACTAAAAATTTAAAAAATCATTGAGTACTAAAAAAATGAAAATTTTACGTAAACTTCTTTTTTTAGGATGATATCTTACTCTGTCGCCCAGGCTGGAGTGCAGTGGCGGGATCTCGGCTCACTGCGACCTCCGCCTCCTGGGTTCAGGCGATTCTCTTGCCTCAGCTTCCCAAGTAGCTGGGATTACAGGTACCCGCCACCACACCTGGCTCATTTTTGTATTTGTAGTAGAGACGGGGTTTCAATATGTAGGCCAGGCTGGTCTCGAACTTCTGACCTCCGGTGATCCACCCACCTTGGCCTCCCAAAGTGCTGGGATTATAGGAGTGAGCCACCACACCCAGCCAAAATGAAAAAAAACTTTTTTGAGACGGAGTCTCACTCTGTCACCCAGGCTGGAGTGCCATGGCGCCCCTCAGCTCACTGCAACCTCTGCCTCCTTGAGCTCAAGCGATTCTCCTGCCTCAGCCTCCTAAGTAGCTGGAATTATAGGCGCGCACCACCACACCCAGCTAGTTTAATATTAAGTAAACTTTTAAGCAAAAAAGTCTCTAGACAAACTGCCTAAATATTCCTTAGAGTGCCTAGACTAGGGAGAATGGAAAAAGAGACCCACAAAGGCCATACCATTCTACCCCTAGAATGTCTTTAGCAACCAAAGGCTGAGCGCTGTGGCTCACACCTGTAATCCTGGCACTTTTGGAGGCCAAGGCGGGAGGATTGCTCGATGCCAGGAGTTTAAGAGTTGTATGTACAACATAGTGAGACCTCATCTTTACAAAAAACACAAAAATTAGCTGGGCGTGGTGGTCACTTGCACCTGTAGTCCCATCTACTCGGGAGGCTGAGGTGGGAGGATAGCTTCAGCCCAGGAGGTCGAGGCCGCAGTGAGCTCTGACTGCACCACCACGCCCTAGCCCAGACAACAGAGGACCCCATCTCAAAAACAAGGAAATCACATACTGTAGGATTCTATTTATATAAAATGTCCATGACAGGCAAAGCCATAGAGCCAGAGTGGAGTCACAGTTGCCAGGGTCTATGCAGGGGTGGGGAAACGGGAGTGGCTCCTGGGCATGAGATCTCTTTTTGGGTGATGAAATTCTCTAAAACCGATTGTGGTGATGATTACACAACTCTGTAACTATAGTAAAACCATTAAATTGTACACTTTAAATGGGTAAATTGTATGGTATGTGAATTACATCTTAACAAAATAAAGCTATGACCAAAACAAAACAAAACCCTATGCAGACACAGAAACTCTCAAAAGCAGCTTTAAAGTTCAGTTACATGTCACTGTGTGACTCCTGATCAGACTGCTCAAAGCGCCTCACAGATGCAGACAGAACATCTGCCTGGGAGACCTCAGCATCCCCTCCCCCACAGGGAGACCCCGGGCTCCTTACCCAGTGCAGCTTGGGGGGCTGGCTGTTGGATGTGGCGAAAAAGGTCACTGAAGCCAAAGCTGTGCCTGCGATCACCACCACGACCCAGACAGGAACGAGGCCGCCTATCTCATAGACACCATCTACAAAGGGACAGAATGGGAGCTGGTACCCACCCATCTGCCTCAGAACGACAGAGGGCTTCTGGGGCTGAGGCCTGCAGATAACGCCCACTTAGAATGGTGAAGACACTGAGGATCTGAGCTGAGTGTTAAGCAGAGAGGAGTGTAAGGGCTCTGTGGGAAGAGGGGAGTTGGGTAGGATGGAAGCAAGCAGATCTGTGCCAGGAATAGCACAGAAAAGGCTTGGCAGGCAGCTGGCTCAGAGTCTCCAGGCCTTGGCCGGGTGTGGTGGCTCACACCTGTAATCCCAGCACTTGGGAGGCTGAGGCAGGCAGATCGCCTGGAGGTCTGGAGTTCGAGACCAGCCTGGCCAACATGGTGAAACCTCATCTCTACTAAAAATATAAAAATTAGCCAGGCATGGTGGCACACACCTGTGATCCCAGCTACTTGGGAGACTGAGGCAAGAGAATCTCTTGAACCTGGGAGGCAGAGGCTACAGGGGGCCGAGATCACATCACTGCCCAATGAGAGCCATGGACTTTTCCCAAGAGGCACTGGGGAGCCATGGAGGTCTTTGAGTGGAGGAGTGACCACAACATATGAAAAGCAGCACTTTACAAAGATGCCTCTCGGGGGACGCCTGGAGAAGGGGGAGGCTGGAGGCTGCTGTGGGGGAGGCTCACCCTGAGTCACAGCACCCCCTTGGGCTGGGAGCCAGTCCAGGGGTTTTCTCTAGACAGTGCTCAGCCCAGAAGGGGGTCAAGAGTGCTTTAGCCAGAACCAGTCTTTCCCCAGGGTGGACATGCTACCACTAGATGGTGTTAAGGCCATGTGGTCAAGATACTATCCGCTGCAGAACCATGTCTCAGGAAAGGGATTCCTTCTTCACTTCCATCATTGTATCAAGGAGAAAGTTCCCATTAGGTGCTAACAGGACGAACATCTCACACACCTACTGTTCTCCCTAGTATAGGCTTCCAGCTCATGGCTGGACTCAGGAGGACCAAGCACAGGATTTACTTTTTTTTCTTTTTTGAGACAGGGTCTCGCTCTGTCGCCCAGGCTGGAGTGCAGTGGTGCAATCTCCGCTCACTGCAGCCTCTGCCTCCTGGGTTCAAGCGATTCTCCTGTCTCAGCTTTCCAAGTAGCTGGGATGACAGATGCCCGCCACCACACCTGGCTAATTCTTATATTTTTAGTAGAGACAGGGTTTCACCATGTTGGCCAGACTGGTCTCAAACTCCTGACCTTAAGTGATCCTCCTGCCTTGGCTTCCCAAAGTACTGGGATTATAGGTGTGAGCCACCATGCCTGGCTGGTGGTTTACTTTTATTGTGTTTATTTTTGCAGTTACCTCGAATTTACTGGAAATGATGCATTTCCACTACACTTTCTTATTGATGCAGGTGACACAGTTTCCTTTTCAATAAATTTGCCTTAAAAGAAAAATCTGAAGCTGGGTATAGCAGTATGTGCCTGAAGTCCCAACTACTCAATGGAGCCCAGAAGTTCAGGACCAGCCTGGACAACATAATGAACTAATTTAAGAAAACTATCAAATGTGGCCGGGCGCAGTGGCTCACACCTGTAATCCCAGCACTTTGGGAGGCTAAGGTGGGTAAACCTGAGGTCAGGAGTTCGAGACCAGCCTGGCCAACATGGTGAATCCTCATCTCTACTAAAAATACAAAAATTAGCTGGGTGTGGCGGCGGGCACCTGTACTCCTAGCTACTCAGGAGGCTGAGGCAGGAGAATTGCTTGAACCCCAGAGGCGGAGGTTGCAGTGAGCCGAGACTGTGCCACTGCACTCCAGCCCAGGCAACACAGTGAGATTCCGTCTCAAGAAAAACAAAGAAAAATATCAAATGTAATAGTATAGAGTAAGAGAAAAATCGAGAAGATGGTCTGTGAATGACTGACTTGTGGGAATCACTCTTTTAAGAAGCCACATGCATACAAAAATTAGCCGGGCATGGTGGTGGGCGCCTGTAATCCCAGCTACTTGGGAGGCGGAGGCAGGAGAATGGCTTGAACCCTGGAGGCGGAGGTGGTAGTGAGCCAAGATCGCACCATTACACGCAGGCCTGGGTGACAGTCAGATTCTGTCTCAAAAAATAAATAAGGAAGGAAAGAAAGGAAAGGAGGGAAGGGAGTGAAGGGAGGAAGGGAGGGAAGGGAGGAAGGAAGGAGGGAAGGGAGGGAGGGAGGGAGGAAGGAAGGAGGGAAGGGAGGGAGGGAGGGAAGAAGGAAGGAAGGTGGAAGGGAGGAAGGGAGGGAGGAAGGAAGGAAAGTGGGAGGAAGGGAGAGGGAGGGAAGGGAGGGAAGGAGGAAGGAAGAAGGAAGGAAGGAAGCCAAAATGCTTGGAAAAGCAGGTCCCTGCATTTGCCCTGGCCTGAAAGGCAAGGCTTCCCAGCTCCATGGAGAATGGATGGAGAATGATTGCCTCCATTGGGCTGTGATGAACCAGGCAGCCCTAGGGGGGCGACCCTTTTCAGCTCTGAGTCGCTGCCTGTCAATCACCTCACCTCCCATTCTCCTTCCCTCCATGCCTTCATCCTCCCCGAAACCAGGGGGAAAATTCACAGAACTGTGAAAGGGCGGCCGTTTATCCCAGTGGACCTTCATCCTGACACTGTTACAGCACACAAGGCCACACCCAGCCAGGCATAGACACCACAGTCCTTCCCCTACCTCCAAGCAACGCCCTGGGCTGATGGGGAGGAGCCCAGATGATAGCGAGGACACAGGCAGCGGCAGCATGAGGTACTGAAGTTAGACAACAGGAAGAAACCTGGGTAGCAGAAGCTACAAGACGTGGGACGAGGAGCCTGAGCATTTCCTCCACCATAGAAGGGCAAGAAAGAAAAGGACACTCTGGGGCAGATGGGGACAATTCAGATGCCAGTGGGGACCAGCCAGGTCACACAAACGAGGGAAGGACGCGCAGCCTGGGGCGCCCATAGGCAGTGGAGGGCACTGTGATGATGGACGTCGCAGACACCCCAGAGAGGGAGCCCCTTCTCTGCTCCAGCCAGTTTTGCCTTCAGGAATGCGGCCTGGATCTTGAGAAGCCAAAATCCAGATTTTAATGTCAAATCCCCCAATTTTTAAATGCAGGCAAACAAGCCAGAGAGCCGGACATGGCCCAGGGGTCACCTGCTTTGCAGCCTCCATCTGGGGCCAGCAGGATGGCACCAACTGACTGCAGGAGGGCGAAACTTCCTGGGTGAACTTCCGGGCTGAACTGACCCTTATGGAACAAGCACATAGTAAGCGCCTGCTGTATGTCTAGAGTCCACCTCTAGCCAAAACCTCCCTGGTATGGCTGAGACGAAAACTCCACCGGCCGAGCGCAGTGGCTCACGCCTGTCATCCCAGCACTGTGGGAGGCCGAGGTGGGTGGATCACGAGGTCAGGAGTTCAAGACCAGCCTGACCAACATGGTGAAACCCCATCTCTATGACAAATACAAAAATTAGCCAGGTGTGGTGGTGCACACATGTCATCCCAGCTGCCCGGGAGGCTGAGGTGGGAGGATTGCTTGAACCCGAGAGGCGGAGGGAGGTTGCAGTGATCTGAGATTGTGCCACTGCACTCCAGCCTGGGCGGAAGAAAACTGCAGAACGTGGGAAGGAGGAGGAAGGTGGGTTGGCCTGGGGTGGGATACTCACAGGTCCCCGACTGCAGGGTCAGGATGATGACCAAGGGGCTGATAACCAGATGCAGACAGTTGAGGGGCCGTTTCCAGTTCTGGTCATCCTCGTCTGGGTCCACGACGGGGACGGTGAGGAGCAGCAGGAACTCCACGGGCAGCTGTCAAGGGGGCGAAGGTGGGAGGGCGTCCACAGGAAGCCTGAGTCCCACTCAGCCACAGACGGACTGCAGTGACTCAAGAGCTTGGCCATTTGTTGCCGAGCACCGACTGTATGCAGGTCCCAGGCTAAGCGCCTGGGTGCCTCTGGCTACTGGCACAAATGACCACAGAGTGACTCTCAACAGCACAAATGTATTCTTGGACAGTTCTGGAGGGCAGAAGTCCTGAGGTCAAGTTGTCAGCAGGGGGTGTTCCTTCTGGAAGCTCTAGGGGAGCATGAGGGTCCTTCCAGCCCCATGAGGAGCCGCCTGCCTTCCTGACCCCACATCATTCCACCCTGTGCTCCTGCGGCCACTTCCCAGTCTCTGACTCTGCCCCTCCTGTCTCCCTTTCCCTGTGCCAACCCTTGTGATGACACTGGGCCCCTGGATAAGCCAGGCTCATCTCCAGACCTTCCATCACATCTGCAAAGGCCCTTCTGCCATGATGGCAGCATCTTCCCAGGCTCCAGGGGTTGGGATATGGATGTCTTTGGGGGCCGCTGGAGGGCAGAGCCCCAGGTCAAGTCATCAGCCAAGCTCCATGCCTCAGTTTCCCCATGTATTCTGAGAGGGTCTCAGCGGACCCCAGGCCCTCCCTCTCATAGAGCTGGAGAGGGTACAGTAGCCACTGTCTTGCCGCTGTCGCTAGGCTGTAAGCCTGGCTCCAGGCCCCCTCCTACCTTGAACACCTTGAGGGCTTTCCAGTATGCTGACTTCCTCCTCCACTTCATATAATCCAGGGGGTTGAGGGCCCGGGCCAGGATCTGAGCCGTGGTCTCCTGGTAGAACAGCAGCGGCCGGTACTCGTCACCTATGTGTAGGGGTGGGGTGGTGAGGTGTGCCTGCAGCTGACCTGACCTCCAGGAAACCCTCCCTGCTCCCACCCCACCAGTCCTCCCAGCCCTAGAGGAGAAGGCAAAGCCCAGTGCCCAGCAGAGGGCAGATGACCCTGGCCCTTGGCTCACCTGAGCTGCAGTGAGACATAGGGCCGATTTGCAGCCTCGTTCCTAGAACCCAGGTCTCGGAGGGCTCTATCTTTGCACCCCAGCCTTGCCCTGGTACCCCCACTCTAGCTAAGCACAGGGCGTGAACTCACCGTAGTCATAGCTGTTGGTATTAGAAGATACCCGGTCCTCCTCGGAGTCTGAGAGGATCTCTGCAGGAGAGAGGCTCAGCTACAGAACCCAGATCGTTCTCGAGGGGCACCGCTGGGACAGAGCAGCTTGAAGGCTGCAAGTGTCCAGCCAGCTTATTTACTTAGTTATGTGGGACAGGAGCTTTCTCTGTCACCCAGGCTGGAGTGCAGTGACGTGATCATGGCTCACTGCAGTCTTGACCTCCTGGGTTCACTTGATCCTCCCACCTCAGCCTCCTGAGTAGCTGAGACTACGCCCAGCTAATTTTAAAAAAGTTTTTTAGAGATGGGGTCTTGCTATGTTGGCCAGTCTGTTCTCATACTCCTGGCCTCAGCAGTCCACCCGCCTCAGCCTCCCAAAGTGCTGGCATTACAGACCTGAGCCACCGCTCCGGCCATGTCCAGGCCCTCTTTATTGTGGATTTCTAGCAGTTTGCATGTGTGCTCGGGAATTCTTGCACAGTGATAAAGTCTAACTCACTAAACACAGCCAAATGGAAGCATGCGGCTATAATGCTAAAGTTAACAGGGGCATTTGAAGACACAACTCAGACATTTACTGACGTCATTGTTGTCTTTTTCAGAATCTGGAACCCATACTATTTTTCTCTTCTCAGGAGGCCTGTGGATGCTGAGGCCTGGAGCCCATAAGGAGAACAGCCCTCCTCGAGTGAGGAGTCAGCTCTAGCTCTGAGGCTGCCTCTGAGTGTGTTGTGTGTGTGTGTGTTGTGTATGTGTGTGCATGTATTTGTATATGTGCTGTGTATGTGCATGTATTTGTGTATATGTACTGCATATTGTGTATTGGTGTATGTGTGTATTTGTGTGTGTTGTATATGTATGTGCATGTATTTGTGTTGTGTGTGCATGTATTTGTGTTATGTATGTGTGTGCATGAATTTGTCATTTATGTGTATGTGCATGAATTTGTATGTATGTTGTGCATTTATGTTTTTGTGTGTTGTGTATGTGCATGCTTGTATTTGTATGTGTTGCAGGTATGTGCATGTATCTGTGTTGCATGTGTGTGGTGTGTGTATACATATTTGTGTATGTGTGTTATGTATGTGAATATACTTGTGTGTGTTGCATGTGTGCACAAATTTGTATATATGTGTGCATGTATCTGTATATGTACACTGCATGTATGCATGCATATATTTTTGTGTCTTGTGTGTGCACCTGCTTGTATATGTGTGTGTATCTGTGTATGCATGTGCATGTATGTTTTTCTTTCAGATGTGTATGCATGTATTTGTGTGTGTTGCACTTGTGTACATGTATTCGTATACATGTATTGCATGTACACATATTTGTGTGTGTGTATTGTGTATTTGTGTGCTGTGTACATGTGTGCGCATATATTCGTATGTTATGTGTGTTGTGTACACGTATTTGTGTATGTGTGTGCTGTGCAAGTGTGCATGTATTTTGTCTATATATATGTTGGGTGTATGTGTGTGCATGTATTTGTATGCATATATATGTGTGAGTTGTGTATATGTGTGTGTGTGCATGTATATGTAAGCTGTGTATTTGTATATCTGTATATGTATGTTTGTGGGTTGTATATCTGTGTCTGTGTTGTATATGTGTGTGCATGTATTTGTCTATGTTGGATGTATGTGTGTGCATACATATGTGTGTGAGTTGTATTTGTGTATGTGTGTGCATGCATGTATATGCATGCATGTATTTGTCTAAGTGTGTGAGTTGTGTATTTGTATATATATTTGCATGTATTTGTATGTGTGCATGTATTTGTGTATATGACTATGTTTGAATACTATTGATTTCTTTGTAATTATTTTTTATTTCTTAGTGTCCCTGTCATGGCAGCACTTGTGTTTTACCCTGAGAGTGGTGGGAAACATCAGGGCAGGGAGCAGTGCCGATTCTTAGAGAGATCGCCCTAGCAGCTGCATAGAGGAAGAAGGAGCGCACTTGAACCTGCAGGAGATGAGGATGCTCATGGGCACCCGTGGAAGCATCGAGGCAGGACCTCAGCAGAATGAGCAGAGAAAGCGTAAAGAGGCCAGGCATGGTGGTGCATGCCTGTAATCCCAGCACTTTGGGAGGCTGAGGTGGGAGGATCATGAAGTCAAGAGATCAAGACTATCCTGGCCAACATGGTGAAGAGGAGATGAGCTTGGTGGGGACAATGGCCTCAAGAGACCCAGGGCAGCAGTGAAGGGCATAAAGGCTCCCAGTCCCCACTGGTCCTCTCTGGGGTCCAATGCAGATTCCTACCTGGAGTAACTGGCATGGAGTAGACCAGGGATCCTCTCCGTTGCCATCGGTAGATCCAAGTGCAGAGAATCACAGTGACCACATAGAACACATACAAGCCCAGGTAACCTGCAGACAGGGTGCAGGCTGTCACCAAGTGATGTTCTGGCTGTGGGCCCAGAGAACAAGGGCTGGTAGTTCTATCTATTGCTGGTGTGTGTTAGCGGTGGCAAAATGTGTCAGCCCAGTCCGGTACCAGTGGTCAAATGGCCTGTTCCTTGAGCTCCCCACTCCTTCCTCCCACCTTTCCTGTTTCCCTTGCAGTTGAGGAGGTAACGCCAGGCACAGCAAATGACTTCCAGGCCCCCATTCAAGCACTAAGGGTCGGTGTCCGGCTCCATGCCCTGGGAGGAGGCAGCCCTGCAGCTCTGGCTACAGCTAGGTTCAGCCAGTGGGAGGCCAGACAGGACATCAGAAGCCTCAGGGGTTTGGGGTGTTTCTTCCTACTCCCTCCCTGCTGCATGTCTCTGGCGGGGCCTGTGGCCCTCTTCAGTGTATCTCCAGGCCTCCAGCCCTCCAGCTCTCCGTGGGCTCCGCCACCCCATTCCCTGTCCCTTCTGCCACAGGGGACGGGTGTGGGCACAGCTCCCACTGCTGCTGGCCCCTGGGTATCCTGCATCCCAGTGTCCCTTGTGGGTTTATTATCCTTCTGCACCAACTGTCCCTCCATTCCTCCCCCTGGAGCCATCTGAAGGGAGCATGCTTGCTGTCACCATCCAGGTGGCCCCAATTAGATCCCACCTGTACTGCCTGTTAAAATTGGAAATTACGAAACTTTTTTTTTCTTGAGACAGAGTCTTGCTCTGTTGTCCAGGCTGGAGTGCAGTGGTACAATCATGGCTCACTGCAGTCTCGAACTCCTAGGCTCCAGGGATCCTCCTGCCCTTGATTCCAGAGTAGCTGAGGCCACAGGAACACATCACCATGCCCAGCTAATTTTTTTTCTTTTTTGTAGAGATGGAGTCTCACTATGTTGCCCAGGCTGGTCTCAAACTCCTGAGCCAAAGTGATCCACATGCCTCAGTCTCCCAAAGTCCTAGGATGATAGGTGTGAACCGCCATGCCTGGCCAAAAACTTGTGAAGCTTTTGAATACTCCCTGCCCAGCCCCCAGCTCTGTCGGGCCTCTTTGGTTATGTGACCCACACGTTTCCATTTTTTGCTCAAGCCAGCTTGAGAAGGGTTTCTGTCACTTGTCATCAAATCAGGGCCCCCACTGATCACCCCTCACATCCCTCTGTCCCAGGCACCTCCTAAACCTCCTGTTCATCAGCCCTGGAATCTCCCGCCTGAGCCCCACAGCTGCTCACCCAGAGCCCACGGCAGCGTGACCCTGCCACGGAAGAGCATGATGAAGGTCAGGAACACAGCCACCATGTAGAAAACGATGTCCCTGAAGAAGGGTCTAGAGGCGGCCATGAAGGGGTGCAGGATAGTGATGCCTCCGGCCACCACCGTGGTAACCAGCACACCAGCGCCTGGGGAGACGAGGCCAGACCTCAGCGGCCCTCCACCCTCTCCTGCTGCTTCCCCCACCCCCCTCACCGGGGCTGCTCTCACCAAACAGTGCCCCGAGGGCCAGGCCAGCTGTGTGCGGGTCGGAGAAGGCCACCAGGGCACTGAAGATGTCAGGTGCACCATTTCCAAACGCCAGGAAGGTGACACCATGGGGGGAGTAGGTCAAGGGGGGCCAGGGTCACAGCTGCAGCCCACCCAGGCCTTACCTGGGCCATGCGCCACCACCCTGTCCCCCAGCCTCCCCACAACTGCCCTCCCTCCAGGGCACAGGACACGGGACAAAAGGATACTGCCACGTTGTGGGAGAGCTTGAGTGTGGTGGAAATGGCTGACAAGTTGGGGCAGAAACTATGGAGAAAAAGTAGACATGAAGCATTTCCATAGTGACCTATCCTTCCCCCAAACCCAGGGTGACTGAAGGTCAGGCTCCTGGGGCCCCTCCTCCCATCGATAAGCCGGACCAGAGCCCACGCCCAAACTCACAACTTGGCCGCGGTGACTCCCAGAATCAGAAACAGGTACAGCAGCCAGGAAACCTGGGTGGGGAGCCGGCAGGGAAGGGAGAGTCAAGTCCAGCCGGGGTCACCAGCCCCTCTCACCAGCCCCCCAGGGGCAGGGCCTCACATAGAGGGTGACAGCCAGAGGGAGGAGGCGGGGAGGGAAGTGGCAGAAGATGCCTTCCAGGTAGTCTAGGTAGCCCCCATCACTGTGGCAGTCGGGGTTGGTCCGGATGAAGTCACAGCGGTCAGAGACATTCAGGCCACACACCTTGCGACACTGGAAGAAGACAGGGAGGGGGACATCAGAGTCAGAGACCTCCCTGAGGACTGGACTAGGCCTATCTAAGCAGCCAAAAATAATGTCCCTCCAGCCTGGTCTCCAAGGCCATCATACCCTCTGGGTGGCAACTAGGTAATTTAAATTTAAAAAATAAACATCTGTTTGAAATTGATACAAGTAATTCATGAAATACATTAAAAAAATACATAAAGATTTCTAAATTCTGCTTTCTGATCCCTGCCTTCCATATTCTCCCCTCTCCAGTGGTTCCACCATAATTAGTTTGAAGCACATCCTTACAGACATTTCTCAGATCAATTACATTTATACATATACCCTATTACACACTTTGTTTTGTTTAACAGAAATGGGTCCATCCTAAATCTCGTTTCTATAATTTGCTTTTACCATGTTATACACACACACACACACACACACATTAATACACAGAATTTGAAACATACTATAGTGATTTCTATATGCCAAGCATAGTGCTAACAGCTTAAAATGTATCTCAATTAATATGTATAATTCTTTGAGGGCTGGGTGCAGTGGTTCATGCCTATAATCCCAGCACTTTGGGAGGTTGAGGTGGGAGGATTCCTTGAACCCAGGATTTCAAGACCAGCCTGGACAATATCACAAGACCCCATCTCTGCCAAAAAAAAAAAAAAAGTTAGCTAGGCACGGTGGTGTGCATGTGTAGTCCCCGCTACTCAAGAGACTGAAGCAGGAGGATCGCCTGAGCCTGGGAAGTTGAGGCTGCAGTAAGCTGTGACTGCAGCACTGCATTCAGCCTAGGCAACGCGAGATCCTGTCTTAAAAAAAAGAGAAAATATCTCAATTACTCTCCACAGCAATCTTCGAGGAAGGAACTACTATCATGCCCATTAAACAGATAAGGAGACTGAGACAATGTCCGTGTGCACTCGACGGGAGAGTCAGGGTTGGAACCCACGCAGTCTGAGGCACCAGAACCCATTGTTCTCCCCGGCCTCCCAGAGGAGTCTTTTACCATAGTGGAGTATTTCACACTATGGGTGATATATCACTGAGATAACCATTTCCCTACTGGGCAATTGGGTATGTCTAATTTTTCAATATAACCAGTGAACTTCTTCACACATGACTCTCTGAGCACATGAGAGAAAAATGTTGTCAGAGAGGATTTGAGAAGTGAAAGTGCTGAGTCAGAGGGCATCCAGGTCTGGGTTCCTCCAGAAGCTGACTCAGACAAAGACTAAGATAGACATAGTGTGTTTGGGAGAACAAAGGAACGCAAACACAGAGAAAGGGAAGTGAGCCCGGGTGCGGTGGCTCATGCCTGGAATGGAAGCATTTTGGGAGGCTGAGGCTGCAGGATCACCTGATCCCAGGAGTTTGAGACTAGCCTGGGCAACATGGCAAAACCTGTCTCTACAAAAAATACAAAAAATTAGCTGGGCTTGGTGGCATACACCTGTAGTCCAAGCTATCACCTGAGCCTGGAAGGTCAAAGTTGCAGAGAGCTATGATTATACCTCAAAAGAAAAAGAAAATAAAAGAAATAGGAGAAAAGAAGTGGTACAGAGAGGGGATAGCTGCCAATGAAAGCTGGGTTGAGCTGGTTACCACCACCACGAGCTTCATCTGGGGGCAAGGGAGCTGGGGTATTTATACACCAACTCCCATCAGCCACTGGGTGAGGATTGCTGGATGGAGGTTTAGTTCCCTGGCACCTCTCACTTACTACACTTATTACTTGGTTCTAGAACAATAAACTGGCAACTGGAAATCAACAAACGCCCAACAAAATAGTACAGTCCAAAAGAAACTGTCAAGGTCCTGACAGGTGATCTTCAACACTGCTGGATTTTGCCAGAATGCCCTGCCCAAGCTCTACCCGTATACAGTCTCGCCAGGAATGGGAAATAAGCAATTCTCACAAGGCTGCACCAGCACCGGCTATGAGCAGCCTTATGATCAATGTGAGGAATGTCGTGGTTAAACTGCAAGTCTGTCCAGGTGCGGTGGCTCAAGCCTGTCATCCCAGCACGTTGGGAGGCTGAGGTAGGTGGATCACTTGAGGTCAGGAGTTCAAGACCAGCCTGGTCAACATGGGGAAACCCCATCTCTCCTAAAAATACAAAAATTAGCCAGGCATGGTAGTGTGCACCAGTAATCTCAGCTACTCAGGAGGCTGAGGCAGGAGAATCATTTGAATCCATGAGGCGAAGGTTGCAGTGAGCCAAGATCACACCACTGCACTCCAGCCTGGGTGACAAAGTAAGACTCCATCTCCAAAAAAAAAAAAAAAAAAAAAAAAAAATTTATGGGGTAAATTTGAGGTTATGTAAGTTTGATAATAATTTTAATCAATTAGGCGATGGTTGCTTTTAGCAAAGATCAAACCACTGCACTCCAGCCTGGTTTAAAAATTAATAATCAATCTAAAAAAAAAAAAAAAAAAAAAAAAAAAAAGTTATGAGGTAAATTTTAGGTTATGTATATTTCATTATAATTTTTTTAAAGCTTTGTCAAACCACAGTTCCACCTCCTCCACAAGCCCTCTCTCAACTCCCACCAACACCAAACTGGAGGCGAGATTCTTATCTCTGAGCCTCTGGCCTTCTCACCAATTTTTGATAAGAGCTCTGCCCACCATACCGTGTCCCCTGAGCAGAGGCTGAACTCCTTCAATCTTTCTGCAGTGCCCTGCCCTCAGAAAGCACACGCCCTTGGGGAAGACAAAATTTGTGGTCAGGGACACTGGCTCATGCCTGTAATCCCAACACTTTGGGAGGCTGAGGTCAGAGGATCACTTAAGCCCAGGAGTTTGAGACTAACTTGGGTAACACAGTAAGATCCCATTACTCCAAAAAAATGTAAAAATGAGCCAGGCATGGTGGCACATGCCTGTGGTCCCAGCTACTTCGGAGACTGAGGTGAGAGAATTGCTTGAGTCTGGGTGATTTAGGCTGCAGTGAGCTATGATGGCACCACTGCTCTCCAGCCTGGGTGACAGAGCAAGGCCCTGTCAAAAACCAAACACCCAAACACTTTTTTTTAGATCAGGACAGCCTGAGCATAATATCCACTCAGCCACTCAACTCGACCTTTTTTTTTTTTTTTTTTTTGAGATGGAGTTTTGCTCTTGTCACCCAGGCTGGAGTGCAATGGCATGTTCTCAGCTAACCACAACCACTGCCTCCCAGGTTGAACTGATTCTCATACCTCAGCCTCCCAAGTAGCTGGGACTATAGGCACCCACCAATACACCCAGCTAATTTTTGTATTTTAGTAGAAATGGGGTTTCACCACATTGGCCAGGATGGTCTTGAACTTCTGACCTCAAGTAATCCAGGTGTGAGCCACACGCCCATCCCGTTTTCTCCTTTGAGACAGTCTCGCTCTGTTGCCTGCGCTGGAGTGCAGTGGTGTGATCTTGGCTCACTGCAACCTACACCTCTTGGGTGCAAGCGATTCTCCTGCCTCAGCCTCCTGAGTAGCTGAGACTACATGCATGTAACACCACACCTGGCTAATTTTTGTATTTTTTGGTAAAGACAGGGTTTCGCCATGTTGGCCAGGCTGGTCTTGAACTCCTGACCTCAAGTGATCCACCCACCTTGGCCTCCCAAAGCGCTGGGATTACAGGCATCAGCCACCACACCCCGCCAGCTCCACCATCTAAGAGCTGTATCTGCAGCAATTCCCTTCCTTGCTCTGAGCTTCAGTATCATTTGTAAAACAAGACTAATTATACCAACCCCATTGATGGAGGAATCAAATGAGATTACAGCAGGTGTTCAAATTTGCCCTCCTCAGAGACTTTCCATGTAAAGCAGTTATTACCCCATCCCCACTATTAGCACCCAATTTTTGCCTTTGTAGCAGTTTTCACAATCTTTATGTTTTCATTACCTTGTTTACTGAATTTTATTATTTTAGAGACAAGGTGCTCTGTCACTCAGGCTGGAGAGTAGTGGGGTGATCATGGCTCACTTCAACCTCGAACTCCTGGGCTCATGTGATCCTCCTGCCTTTGCCCTGAGTAGCTGGGACTACAGGCATGCACCACCACACCCAGCTAATTTTTTTTAAATTATTTTTTGTAGAGATGGAGGTCTCAAGGGCTGGGCACCGTGGCTCACGCCTGTAATCCAGGCATTTCAGGAGACCAAGGCGGGTGGATCACCTGAGGTCAGGAGTTCAAGACCAGCCTGGCCAACATGGTGAAACCCTATCTCTACTAAAATTACAAAAATTAGGCGGGCATGGTGGCACGTAACTGTAATCCCAGCTACTCAGGAGGCTGAGGCTGGAGAATCGCTTGAACCTGGGAGGTGGAGGTTGCAATGAGCTGAGATCGTGCCATTACATTCCAGCCTGGGCGACAAGAGCGAAACTCTGTCTAAAAAAAAAAAAGAAAGAAAAAAGAGAGTTGGAGGTCTTGCAACGTTGCCTAGGCTGGTCTCGAACTCCTGGCCCCAAGCCATCCTCCCACCTCAGCCTCCCAGTGTGCTGGGATTATAGGCGTGAGCCACCAAACCTGGCCTGAATTTTTCCATCTGCATTCCTGTATTTTCCCTGAGCCTGGCCCATAGCAGGGGCTTAATACATTTGTGTTAATGGTTGCTTGAATGACTACATGGTTTTGTGTAGCCTTTCCAACACTCCTGCCTGGCAAATGGAATGATTCCCCTTTAACACATGGGTGAGGCAAGGGTCAGCAAACTTCAGCCCCTGGACCACATCCAGCCACCATCTGACTGTGCAGAGCCTGCAAGCCAAGAATGAGTCTTAGATTTTTAAATGGCTGGGAGACATAAATCGAAAGAAGAATTTTTCATGGCTTGTAAAATTATATACAATTCAAACTTCTACATCTATAAATATTTACTGGGGCCCGGCCACACCCATTCATTCATGTGCTCTCTGTGGCTGCTCGGGCACTGTGAGGGCAGTGGGAGGTTGCAGAAACCACGTGGCCCACAAAGCTGAAAACAGTCACTGTCTAGCTCTTATTCTATTTTTCTTTTCTTTTCTTTTTTTTTTTTGAGATGGAATCTTGCTCTGTTACCCAGGCCAGAGTGCAGTGGCATGATCTCAGCTCACTGCAACCTCTGCCTCCCGGGTTCAAGTGATTCTCCTGCCTCAGCCAAGGAGCTGGGATCACAGGCATGTGCCACCATGACTGACTAATTTTTGTAATTTTAGTAGAGACAGGGTTTCACCATGTTGGCCAGGCTGTTCTCAAACCCCTGGCCTCAAGTGATCCACCTGCCTCAGCCTCCCAAAGTGCTGGGATTACAGGTGTGAGCACCGTGCCCAGCCTTTCTCTCTCTCTCTCTCTCTCTCTCTTTTTTTTAGAGACAAGGTCTCACTCTGCTGTCCAGGCTGGAGTGCAGAAACATGATTACAGCTCACTGCAGCCTCAAACTCTTGGGCTCAATGAATTCCCCGCACTTCAACCTCCCAAGTAGCTGGAGCTACAGATGTAAGCTACCACACCCAGCCCGACTATCTGTCTTTTTACAGAGAACATCTGTACCCCAGGCTGGAGTGATGGTGTGCACATCCCAACCCAGGCCTGGGAATCTCCAGCCGCGATTCCCACCGACACATGCAGATGCAAGACTCAGGTTTCCGTCCTGAGATTCCCTCATGCCATCCCCAGCTCCCACCCAAAAGCAAAAGCCAGGCTGGGCTCCTTCCACCCCGGGAATGGGAGGGTTTCAGTCTTGCCCGAAGCCTGGGCCTGTGGCTTTGTTAGGGCCCAGGAATTTCCCAGGGAGATAAAGACACCCAAGGGGGTTCTGACAAAGAGGGCCCCGCCCAGCACAAGGAGGGAGGACCCTAAATGGGGTCCAGGGAAGCAGGCAGGCTGCCATCTGCTCCATCTGGGAGGCAGTACAGCTCCCTCTACTGAGCCCCCTCTCATGAAACTGCCTGGTTGAAATCCTAATTTGCGTCCTTCTAGGTGAGTGATCTCGGGCAAGTAAATTAACCTCAGTTTCTTCCTCTGTATAATGCGGGCAATAACGCCCACTTGCCTAGATAAGAACAGAATAAGGACATGGAGACCAGGCATGGTGGCTCACACCTGTAATCCCAGTGCTGGAGGCCAGGAGTTCGAGACCAGCCTGGCCAACATGGTGAAACTCCATCTCCACTAAAAATATAAAAATTAGCCAGGCGTGGTTGGTGTGCCCCTGTGGTCTCAGCTACTCAGGAGGCTGAGGCAGAAGAATCACTTCAACCTAGGAGGCAGAGGTTGCAGTAAGCCAAGATCCCACCACTGCCCACTGTACTCCAGACTGGGCAACAGACCAAGACTTTGTCTCAAAAAAAAAAAAAAAAAAAAAAAAATAGGCTGGGCACGGTGCCTCACTCCTGTAATCCCAGCACTTTGGGAGACAGAGGCAAGCAGATCACCTGAAGTCAGGAGTTCAAGACCAGCCTGACCAACATGGTGAAACCCTGTCTCTACTAAAAATACAAAAAAATAAGATGGGCATGGTGGCAGGCGCCTGCAATCACAGCTACTCAGGAGGCTGAGGCAGGAGAATCACTTAGACCCAGGAGGCAGAGGTTGCTGTGAGCTGAGATCATGTCATTGCACTCCAGTGTAGGCCACAGAGCAAGACTCCACCAGAAAAAAAAAAAAAGGTTGATTATCATCTAAGTTTTAATTTTCTATCTCTCTCTCTCTCTTTTGTTTTTTTTGAGACAGGTCCTCGCTCTGTCACCCAGGCTGTAGTGCATTAGCATGTTCACAGCTCACTCCAGCCTCAACCCCCCAGCCTCAAGCAGTCTCCTCCCTCAGCCTCCTGAGTAGCTGGCACCACAGGTGTGCATCACACCAGGCTAATTATCAAATTTTTTGTTGAGAAGGGGTCTTGCCATTTTGGCCAGGCTAGTCTTGAACTCCTGGGCTCAAGCGATTCTCCCGCCTCGGCCTCCCAATGTGCTAGGATTACAGGGGTGGGCCACCAAGCCTGGCCAAAAAAATGTCTCTCTTAAACAATACTTGAATTCATCCCGTCCTTCCATCTCCAACACCACAGAGAACAACTGCAGAGGTTCCCATCTGGCCTCCTACCCCCAATCTTACCAGAAGGGCTCTTTTTAAAGTGCTCCCTCCTCCAGCTGCTAAAGAGCCCTCCTCTGCCTGCTTTTGGTCCGTTGTCTCCAGTTTAGTTCATCTGGTCAGCTGTCAGGTCCTGGTACACCCAGATCCTCCTGGCGTTGGTCCAGCTTTTGCACATGCTGTTCTTTCTACCTGGGGCACAACTACTTTTCCTCTAGTTAATCCACATTCACCTTGCAATTCTTAGTTCCCAGGATGCTTCTTGCAGGAAGCCCTCCCTGACTACTCCCAGCCTAGGTGGCCCTCTCAGTTGCTGTAAGCTCTCATTAACCCAGGTCTTCTCCTTCAAAGCCTCAAGCACTGGGATTACAGGGCTTATGTTTGGAATTACTCCTTTGAAATCATGTTTAGAATCACCTGTTCCTTGTAGAATCACAGACTTTTTTTTTCTTTTTTGAGACAAAGTCTCACTCCATCACCCAGGCTGTAGTGCAGTGGTGCGATCTCAGCTCACTGCAACCTCCACCTCCTGGGTTCAAGCGATTCTCTTGCCTCAGCCTCTCAAATAGCTGGGATTACAGGTGCCCACTGCCACACCCAGGTAATTTTTGTATTTTAGTAGAGATAGGGTTTTGCCATGTTGGCCAGGCTGGTCTCGAATTCCTGACCTCAAGTGATCTACCCGCCTTGGCCTCCCAAAGTGCTAAGGATTATAGACTTGTTTACCACCTAGCCCTTCTGCAGCTGTGCCACACATGTGCCGGGCATCATCTCACTCATTCAGTCTTCATCAGAGACCCAGGAGGTTGGCACAATTGTTTCCACTTCACAGACGAGAGCGCTGAGGCAGAGGCAAAGCAGCTTGTCCAGGAGCACACAGCCCACCAGTGAGAAGCAGTTCTGAACTCAGCTCTGCCTGAAAGTGAGCAGCTGAAGCTACTGAGGAAACTGCCCAACTGAGCAGGGGCAGCCCCCATTTCCTGCCCTCTCCCCATCTTCCTGCCGTCCCCCTCCCTGTCCTAGGGGTTAGCCAGGGAGAATGCTGGGAGACACTCCATCTCCCTGATGGCAGAGTGACTCAGCAAGGCGGCTCCTCCAAATCCAGTCTCCAAAATCACATCCTTGTGCAGTCGGCCTTGCTCCACCCTCTCTGAGCTGCACAGCCCTCCCCCAGGCCCCTTAGGACTCCTCCCCACCTCTTTGCTGGAGAGAGGCAGAGTAAGGAGGATTGCTCTTTGGCTGGTGGAGTCAGGGGTGACTTCATTGTCCTTCCACTCCCTCCCACCCTCTCTCCTGTATCACTAACTCTGTCCCAGGAAACCCAGAGAGGTGCACACAGGGGTCAGGCTGGACAGGAAAGGGTAACAGACTCAATGCCTTGGGATCCTTATAAAAACTTATATCAGATCACATCCTCCTGTGCTCTAAAGCCTCCCATGGCTCCCACCTTCCTCCCACTGACAGCCAAGTCTACAGTAGCCTCTAGGGCCTGATCTGGCCCCTGTTCTTGTCTGCCTGGTCTCCCTTCTCTCTGGCTTACTGTTCCAGCCACTCTGCGAAATATGTCATTATTCTCCTGCCCCAGGGCCTTTGCACCTACTGATCCCTCTCTTCCCCTGGATCCTCATCAGCCATTCTCAGGTCTGTCAAAATGTCACGTCCTCAGAGAGGCCTTCCATGATAGCCTAAGCAAAGCAGCCGCCCCCTCCTCACCCTGTGGAATAATTTGTTGATTTGCTTCTCACCCATGACCCCACTAGAGTATAAGCTCCAGGAGGGCAAGGACCAGGTCTCTCTGCTCCCTGCTATCCCCCCAGCATGTGGCACAGGCCCTGGCACATAGTAGGTGCTCAATAAATATTTGTTGCATTAATGACTCCTTGAAAAGGACCGAAGGTAAGAGGTTGGGGGGCCTTTCCCAGCCTGCAGGCTCCCTGGATGGTGAGAACTTCCAAAATGTCAGCCCCCTAATCTGTCCTGGGAGGCAGTGGACAAGAGGGGAAGGGTATGGATTTAGCACGGAGCAGCCAAGAGTTCTCATCTTAGCTCTGCCAATCTCTTCCTGGCCATCTTCACCTCCCTGAACCTCGGAGTCTTCATCTGTAGCACAGAAATAATCATGCCCACCTCACAGGGTTTGGGGGAGGACTTGTGAGCACAGTGCTGACCTAAGTGCTCAATCGCTTGGAGAGTTTATCTGGCACAATTATCTGGTATGATCTCCCAGTTTTCCTGCCCCCAAGGAGCACACTCCAAGAGGCAGCACTCAATTTTATAAGTACAGTAACCACAGACCACTTTCCCATCTGTAAAATGGGCTTAATTGTCTGCTGGCTGCTTCAGAGGATGAACTTGAAGGCACTTTGCAACCTCATAAAGTTGCTGTGGGTGTTGAATACGCTCTGCCCATCAGTTTGAGTTTGGGATTCTTGCTGAAGAAATGTTGAGAACTCCAGCCCCTGGCAGCTGGAGGGGACTCCAGGAGGTCATCTTGAGCAGTCCCCTGCCTTTGTTCCTCCACTCCAGATCTGCTGCGCCCTCTTCTCCCCTTACAGACATTTGAGTGGAAAGACGCAAGTTCTCTGTAGCCTGTCTCCACAGGCCATGCCCTCCCTGCCCTGGGAGGAAGGCCTCTTGCCTCTAACTCCAGCGTCATCGGTCCTCCCTCAATGCTCCCCATTCAAATCACAGCACCAGCAGACCCTCAGTTGATCAGGCCAGAAACCTGGAGCCATCCACGACTCCTCTTTCTCCCACCACTGTGCACCCCGCAGTCTAATCCGTCTATACGTCCCACTCACTGTGCCTCTGACACTGACTCCAAATCCCCCACTTTCTTCCCATCTCCCATAACCACCATGGATGGCTGCAGGAGCCTCCCCACGGGTCTCCCTGCTACCACCCACTCCCCCTCAATCCATTCTCCCCAGAGCAGCCAAAGAGACTCCTTCAAGAAATAAATCAGATTTTGACATCCCTCTTTGTAATGGTTAATACTGAGTGTCAACTTGATTGGAATGAAGGATGCAAAGTACTGTTCTTGGGTGTGTCTGTGAGGGTGCTGTCAAAGGAGATTCACATTTGCTGGCTGAGTTTGGTGGCTCAGGCCTGTAATCCCAGCACTTTGGGAGGCCAAGGTGGGCTGATCACTTGAGGTTGGGAGTTCAAGACCAGCCTGGCCAACATGGCGAAACCCTGTTTCTACAAAAAATACAACAACAAAAAAATGAGCTGGGCGTGGTGGTGTGTGCCTGTAATCCCAACTACTGGGGAGGCTGAGCATGAGAATTGCTTGAACTCGGGAGGCGGAGGTTGCCGTGAGCTGAGATTGTGCCATTGCACTCCAGCTAGGTACAGAGAGAGGGTGTTCTCAAAAAAAAAAAAAAAAAAAAAAACTGAGTCAGTGGACTGGGCGAGGCAGACCCACCCTCAATCTAGGTGAGCACAATCTAATCAGCTACCAGCGCAGCCAGAATAAAAGCAGGCAGGAGAATGTGGAGACAGCTGACTGGCTTGGTCTTCCAGCCTACATCAGCCTACATCATTCTCCCATGCTGCATGCTTCCCGTCCTCAAACATCAGACTCCAAGTTCTTCAGCTTTGGGACCTTCAGCCACAGATTGAAGGCTGCGCTGTCGGCTTCCCTACTTTTGAGTTTTTGGGACTCACACTGACTTCCTTGGTCTTCAGCTTGCAGATGGCCTATTGTGGGACCTCACCTCGCGATCGTGTGAGTCAATATTCCTTAATAAACTCCGCTTTATGTATACATCTATCCTACTAATCCTATCCCTCTAAAGAACTCTAACACAGGTTTTGGTACCCTCTGCTTAAAACCCTCCATTGGCTCCTCACTAATGCAAAAACAACTCTCACCTCCTAGCCGCAGCCTGGAAGACCTTTGTAATCTGCCCACCATTACCTCTCCATCCTTCTCTCTTAACATTCTTCCCCTCACTTGCTCTGTTCCAGCCATTCTAGCCTCCCTGCTGTTCCAGGAACACACTAACCTTGTTCCTGCTCCAGACTCTTTGTATTTGCTGTTCCCTCTGCCCAGAATGCTCTTCCCCGGGGTGTCTATGTGGGTGGCTTCCTCTCTCCATCCAGTGTCTCGCCTCAAAGATCACCTCCTCACAGAAGCCATCTGTGACCACCCAATCTGAAATAGTTGAAAATGCTCAGGCCCTCCCCCATACCACTTTAGCTACTGTATACAGGGCACTTAGCACATCACCACCTGAAATGTATACACTTACTTCTCTTTTTTTTTTTTTGAGACAGAGTCTCGATTTGCCACTCAGACTGCAGTGCAGTGGCGTAATCCTGGCTCACTGCAACCTCCACCTCCCAGGTTCAAGTGATTCTCCTGCCTCAAGGTCCTGAGGATTACAGGCGCCCGCCACCATGCCCAGCTAATTTTTGTATTTTTAGTAGATTTTTTAATTTTTTTATATTTTTAGTAGGGTTTTGCCACAATGGCCAGGCTGGTCTCCAACTCCTGGCCTCAAGTGATACACCTGCCATGGTCTCCCAAAGTGTATACATTTACTTCTTGATCTGTCTATTCAGGAAACTGTCAGCTCCTTGAGAGTAGTGAGTTTTGTCTATATTGTTCCCTGGTATATCTGAGGGTTCAGTCAGTGCCTGGCACATAGTAGATGCTCACTAAATATTTATCGATTGGAGGAACACAGCCCCACCCAACCCCAGCTTCCTCCCGGGATACTCACATCTACCACGGGGGTCTGGTTCACACCTGGAGCTGGAAATTGAGGGTGAATGTGAGCCCCTGCAGATGGGCCCCTGGCCCCAGGCACTGTCTCTACCATTAGCAGTACACAAAGCACACTCAGTGCCCAGTGCAGATCCAGCCATCTGCCGGCCATCCGGCCCCACCGGGCCTGGGCCTCACTCTTCACTTCCCTTTCTGCAGTAGCTCAGTTCCAAACAGCTGGTGGCTCCAGTGGCCTGCAAGGTAGGGGTGAGAAGGGGGGACAACGTCACTGAAAACCCGTAGACCCAGCAAAAGGGGCCTGAAGACTTTCTCAGCTAAGGAACTGACTTCCTGCCTCCCCATGGCAAAGGAAAGCTGATGGAGAAACCCACGTTCTGCATAGAGTCTCGCTGGAAAGACCCAACGCCCCGCCCATCCAGCGTACAGATCAGATCAGATCAGATATGCCCTTCTTCCTGAGCCCCCATGGAAACCTACCCTGCCCTGCCTGGCCCCTGCCTGAGACCAGAATGTCAGGGCTGCAAGGGACTAGGAACTTGAGCCAGGATTCAGAGTCTCAGGCTTCTGGGGCCAGCTGGGTGAGATACATGTGGGAAGTGGACAGTGAGTGGGAGTGCAGAAGCCCTCAAAACAAAAACCAAAAAACCCTCCTGCTAGGGGTGGACTTGGCCTCCAGGCCACCAGTCTGAGACCTAGAGAGGCCTGCCTGCCACATTTTATGGAGTCCACTAAGCAATGCTGTTGTTCCATATCTTACAAGGAGCCAAGCTTAACATGGATGACCTCATTCTATCCCCACAACATGCTGAGAGGGGGTAGTGTTACCATTCCACTTTAGAGATGGACTAACTGAGGCGCGGAGAGGTGAAGCCAGGCTTGCTTCCTCCCTGCGCCACGCCTCCCTCATCCAGTCCTCAGAACAATTCTGGAAATGTCACCCCCAACCTGCACAGCAGGGAGAGGGGTTCAGAGGAGTTTTGTTTTCAGATGGAGGCTCACTCTGTCACCCAGGCGGAAATGCAGTGGCGCCATCTCGGCTCACTGCAACCTCTGCCTCCCTGGATGAAGTGATTCTCCTGCCTCAGCCTCCCAAGTAGCTGGGATTACAGGAACACACCACCATGCCTGGCTAATTTTTAGTAGAGACAGGCTTTCACCATGTTGGCCAGGCTGGTCTTGAATTCCTGGCCTCAAGCATTCTGCCCACCTTGGCCTCCCAAAGTGCTGGGAATCACCACACCCAGCAGAGGAGTTCTGCAACCCCAAGGTCACACAGCAAGAGGGTCACAGAGCCAACAGCCCCTCCGATGGGGAACTTAAGGCCAAGAGGGAAGTGAGTTGCTCAGAGACACAGCGGGTTAGCAGTGGGGCTGGGCTGGCCATGACCATGTACCTCTTCCCTCAAGACCAGGGCCAAAACAGCTTCAATTTATTTCAAAGTAATTAAACTGGAAAAACAAAAGTCCTCAGCAAACTAAATTTCCTCTTTTGGCTTTTTAATGTGTTCTACGAGGAGTGTGTCTTATTTTTGCAATCAGGAAAACCAACGCGCATAAAAACGTTTTTGTCTTTAAGTGTGCACAGGTGTTTCTCAATGTGCTGGCAGCCTGAGGGGAGGGAGAGTAAGTAGGGAGGGGAAGAGAGGTCAGAAAGGTGCCTGTCCCAGCCACGGTTCCTCACCTGTCCACAGATGACACCGCCCTTCCTCTTCCGTGGTTCTCCTGAACCACTCCAAGTGGAGTCCGAGTTACTCTATTTGGCACCAAGTTGAAACGGGACACCCCTGGCTTCCAATTCGTCTCGGCCGCTTATTTTCTGTGTGGCCTTGGGGAAGTCACTTCACCTCTCTGAGCCTCTTATTCTTCATCTGTGAAATGGACACAAATGCTGGCCGGCGGGGTATACAATAAGGGCTCGATAAATGCTCGCGTCCCTGGTGTCCCCAGCACCTGAAGATCAGCATGCGTCTCGTCTCTCCTGGCCGCCGATTTATTTTACTGATTCACAAGTGAGCATGTATTGAGCGCCTTCTGTACGCGTGGACCGATGCCCAGCGCTCGGATGGTCACGGATCTGCTAAGGAACAGAGGCGGGAAATCGGGGCTGCGCAGTCCAGGGAAGAGACCCCAGGGACATCTCCGTGCTCCGTTTCCCGATCGGGACGGAGGCTGAGAAGTCGAACTCGGGGCGCCCGGGTCCTCCCGCCGTGCGGGAAGGCAGCTCTTTCTTACCTCGGGCCGCGCCTGGTACTTGCAAACTCCGAACCTCGACCTCGCCGGGCCTCACGGCCTTCCAGGTCCCTGGCCCCCGGCCCGACCTTCCGCCCGCTAAGCCGCCAATCCCGGTGCCCCGCCCGCTGCAGCGTCCGGGCTCCTACTCCTCCCGTCCGGGCCCGCCCCAGTCCCGGCCACGCCCTCAGGACACGCCCCCTAGGGACACGCCCCAGAAGGATCGCCTCGCCCCTGCCCTTAAAGGCACAGCTCCCAGGGAGCTTCGTAGGGTCTTCACTCTCTCGGCCGTCTTCTCCCTCCTTTTTGAAACTGCGATACAAGCAGATGGGTAAGGACTGCTGGAAGCCGGAGAGGGACAGTTAGAGGGTGAAACTAGGAGGTTCATTTCCCGAGGGTGGAGGGACCAGAGGGTGTCAAGCAGCTCCTGGTAATGAATGGTGACAAAGAGGATTTGAGAAAATCCCAGTTGGAGAAAGCCCCACCCTACTCACGAATGTTCTGGCTGTTTTACCTGAAATCCGTCTGAGATCCTAACTGGGTTCAGCATTTCCCTCTAGTAGCATAGGTTTTTTTTTTTTTTTTTTTTTTTTTTTTTGAGAAGAAGTCTCGATCTGTCGATATCGGCTCACTGCAACCTCCGCCTTCCAGGGTCAAGCCATTCTCCTGCCTCAGCCTACCAAGTAGCTGGGATAACAGGCACCCGCCACCACGCTCAGCTAATTTTTGTATTTTTAGTAGAGACGGGTTTCACCATGTTGGCCAGGATGGTCTCCATCTCTTGACCTCGTGATCCGTCCACCTCGGCCTCCCAAAGCACTGGGATTACAGGCTTGAGCCACCGCGCCTGGCCTCTTTTTTTTTATTATTATTATTTAAATTTTAATTTTTTTAAGACGGCGTCTCGCTCCATCTCCCAGGCTGGAGTGCAGTTAGCAGCTGTCACGGCTCACTGCAGCCTCGACCTCCCAGGCTCAAGCAGTCCTCCCACCTCAGCCTCCCAAGTAGCTGGGACTGCAGGCAAGTGCCACCACGCCCGGCTAATTTTGTTCATTTTTTGTAAA
Organism: Cheracebus regulus; assembly: GCA_963574635.1. NCBI lineage: Eukaryota > Metazoa > Chordata > Mammalia > Primates > Pitheciidae > Cheracebus > Cheracebus regulus. The sequence goes on from CAUYQU010019932.1 coordinate 34,390, forward strand.
GACAGGTTCTCACTATGTTGGCCAGACTGGTCTCAAACTCCTGGGCTCATACAGTCCTCCCACCTCAGCCTCCCAGGTAGTGGGACCATAGATATGTGCCACCAAGCCAGGCTGATTTTTAAAATTTTTTGTAGAGACTGATCTCTATATGTTGCCCAGGTGGTCTCAAACTTCTGGTCTCAAGCGATCCTGCCGCCTCTGCCTCCCGAAGTATCAGAGGTGTGTAAACCAGAGCAACTCCATCTAGAATGAGATTTGGTAAAATGAGGCTGAGACCTACTGGACTGCATTCCCAGATGGTTAAGGCATTCCAAGTCACAGGTTAAGATAAAAGGTCAGCATAAGACACAGGTCATAAAGACCTTGCTGATAAAACAGTTTGCAGTAAAGAAGCCGGCCAAAACCCACCAAAACCAAGATGGTGACAAGAGTGACCTCTGGTCGTCCCCACTGCTACACTTCCACCAGCACCATGACAGTTTGCAAATGTCAGGAAGTTACCCTATGTGATCTAAAAAGAGGAGGCATGATTAATCCGTTCCTTGTTTAGCATATCATCAATAAATAACCATAAAAATGGACAACAAGCAGCCCTTGGGCCTGCTCTGCCTATGGAATAGCCATTCTTTACTCCTTTACATTCTTAATAAACTTGCTTTCACTTTATGGAAGCACCCTGAATTCGTTCTTTTGCGAGATCCCTCTCTTGGGGTCTGGATCGGGGTCTCTTTCCTGTAACAAAAGTGCTTGAATTACAGGTGTGAGACACCATGTCCAGCCTTTTTTGTTTTTTTTTTTAATATTTAAAATTTGTATTTAATTTTTTCCTATTTTTTCCCTAATCTCTGTATTGTTCCAATTTTAGTATATGTGCTGCCGAAGTGCGCACATAGCATTGCTTTTAAAAGAATGTGGCAAACAAATCAAGACTGAGGAGTTAGTGATCTACTGACGGATGTATTAATACCTCCCCCTCATTTCCAGTTTCTCAGCCTCCTGGGGAAGCTCTGTTCGTTCTGCCTTTTCTTCTGTTGGGGGTATGGGGGAATGGGAGGAGGTGGGCATGGGGGCTGGGCCTGGGGTCCTTGAGGCTGCAGTGTGTCCTCCCAGGCCACGCCTACCTGCAGCACTTCCACTATTAGCACACATCTCATCCTCCCATCTCTCACCCTCAGGGTAGAACCTGCTTCCTCATCATGGGCAGGACCCAGGCCCAACGCCAAGCATTCAAGTCCCTTCAGGATCCAGCCCTAGCACACCTTTCTGAAGTTGTCTTTCACCCCCACCTCCACCTCCTGCCCAGAAGTGCTCCCTGTTCCCTGAACCTGTCCGCCTCTTGCTCACATCCACCTGCCTCTGCTCCTTCCGAGCCCCTGCCCTGATGACACCCTATCTCTTTTCCACCTGACAAACTCTTACTCATGCTGTCAGGCTCAGCTCCGAGGTCACCGCCATTAGGTGTTCTTCCACCCTTCTCCCCACCCCTCCACATGGCCACGGGGCTCCCCACCTTCAGAGCACGCCTCTCAGTCCCACCTCTGGGCAGGTGACATTGTGATCCCTAGCATGATGTGTTTGGAATCGCAGTACACCAGGTTTCTATACGACCTTCTATAAACATTGAGAGACTCTCTTTGAGCCTCAGTTTCCCTCTTGGAGAAATGGGGGTGATACTAGTACCAACTTCCTGAGGTCCTTCCAGATGTTTTTTCTTATCTTTTTTGAGACAAGGTCTCCCTCTGTCACCCAGACTGGAGTGCAGTGGCATGATCTTGACTCACTGCCTCCTTGACCTCCTAGGCTCAAGTGATCCTCCCACCTCAGCCTCCCAAGTAGCATTACAGTCATGCTGTACCTACAAAGTGAACACCTAGTTTTGTTCATTTTTTGTAGAGATAGGATCTCCCTATGTTGCCCAGGCTGGTCCTGAACTTCTGGGCTCATGCAATCACCCCCCTTGGACTCCCAATGTGCTGGGATTACAGGCGTGAGCCGCCATGCCTGGCTAAAGCAGGGCACTGTGAAAAGCCCTAAACCGCACGCTACGTGCTGACTAAACACTCCCTCAGTGGAAGGGTTTGTTGTCCCTATTAATTATTCCCATTGTTGGCTGGATGTGGTGGCTCATGACTATAATCCCAGCGCTTTGGGAGGCCGAGGTAGACAGATCGCCTGAGGTCAGGAGTTCGGGACCAGCCTGGCCAATGTGGTAAAAACCCATCTCTACTAAAAAATACAAAAATTAGCCAGGCATGGTGGCACATGCCTGCAATCTCAGCTATCTGAAAAGCTGACGCACAAGAATTGCTTGAACCTGGGATGTGGAGGCTGCAGTGAGCCGAGATTGTGTCACTGCACTCCAGCTTGGGCGACAGTGAGACTCCATCTCAGAGAAAAACAATAAAATGAAAATTATTCCATTGTTACCACAATGCATTAACTTACCTTTCTGGTCCCCCATAGGCTGGGAGCACCTCGAAGCAGCACCAGGCCAGGTTCATCCCATGTCCCGGCCACTAGCATAGGAGTGTTCACAGCCAGTGTCTGTGTGTCGCAATCTCCAAGCCTGCTCTGGGTTCAGCTTTTCCCCAGGTCATCTGCTGCTTGGGAAGTTACTCCAAAATTGCTGAGTTTGAAACAAAAGTCCTCCTTCCCTGAAAAGCCTGACCCTGGTAGCTAGGGTGAGGCTTAGATATCACCATTCTAGGTCAGCAGAGCAGGTGGCTTACTACCTCCCTGTCTCCCAGGACTGGGATAGAGCAGGAGGCAAGGGGTGTTGGGGGAGAGTATGAGTGTCTGTGGGGAGACCTCTGGAAAGATCCAGGCAGGGAGAGGAACCCTTGGGGACAGAGATGGGAGATAGATGGGGCTGGGCTAGCCGCTGGTTCACCCCTGCTCTGGTGGACAGTGGTTAGGGTTAGGGCCTATTCCCCAGGCTGAGAAAGGCCATTTTGACATTGTAGGAGCAGCCTCAGAAGTCATCCAGATCCAAGTTCAAATCCCAGCTCTGCCATTTACTGGTTATTTGATCTTGGATGAGTTATTTCATCTTTTTAAGTCTAAGTTCCTTACCTAGAAAATGGGAAATAAAACACCACCTATAGTGCACTCATTGGGCTGTAGTGAGGATTAAGTTTTTTTTTTTTTTTTTTTTAAAGATGGGATTTCACCATGTTGATCAGGCTGGTCTTGAACTCCTGACCTCAGGTGATCTGCCCGCCTTGGCCTCCAAAGTACTTGGATTACAGGCGTGAGCCACCACACCTGGCCTGAGGATTAAGATTTTACATGTAGGCAGGCACAGTGGTTCACACCTGTAATTCCAGCACCTGGGAGGCTGAAGTGGGAGGATCGCTTGAAGCCAGTAGTTTGAGACCAGCCTGGGCAATATAGCAAGACCCTGTCTCTACTATTATAATGTTACAGAACAAGGAGATTATATAATAAAACCCATGGCATATTGCCTGGCATTTGTTAAAGTTGAATAAATGGAAGCTGCGATTATTATTATTTATTATTATTACTGAGGGTAAAAGGACCTGACACAGTGTCTGGCAGAGGGTAGGTTAAATATTGGTTTACCGCTTGAGCCCAGAAGGTCAAGGCTGCGATGAACTCTTGATTGTGCCACTGCCCTTCAGCCTAGGTGATAGAGCAAGACTTCCTCTCAAAAAAAAAAAGTTGAGAAGGATTTTGTGCTTGTATCGGTTACCTATTCCTGCATAACAAAACATACCAAAATATAGAGGCCTAATACAATAGTATTTCATTATCTGTTGAGGTTTCCATGGGTCAACGATTTGGGAAGTCAGGAGGCCAGGGTGGGAGGATTGCTTGAACTTAAAACAACATAGGGTGGCTCATGCCTGTAATCCCAGCACTTTGGGAGGCCAAGGAGGGTGAATCACCTGAGGTCAGTAGTTCGAGACCAGCGTGGCCAACATGGTGAAAACCCATCTCTACTAAAAATACAAAAATTAACCGGGTGTGGTGGGTGGTGCCTGTAATCCCAGCTACTCGGGAGGCTGAGGCAGGAGAATCGCTTGAACCCAGGAGGTGGAGGTTGGAGTGATCAGAGACTGCACCACTGCACTCCAGCCTGGACAACAAGAGTGAGACTCTGTCTCAAAAACAAACAACAATAACAACAAAAACAACACAGGGAGATCTTATCTCTTATATATTTTTTAAAAACCAAAGAAATGAGGGAAGGGCTCAGCGAGGCCGTTCTGGCGCAGGTCTCTTCTTTGGTTGCCTTGCTGTTTCTCGTTCTTCCTGTTGTCTCAGGGCTTTTGCGTGGGATCGTTCCGTGCGAGCTGGTTTCTGGGCTTCCTTAGAGCATGGCGGTCCCAGAGCAGATGCACTGCTTACATGACACCTCAGGATGCCAGTGCTGGGGTTCCAGGGATCAAAGCAGAAGCTCTATTGCCCTGTATGACTTCACTGTGGAAATGACACTGTGTCACTCCCACCATCGTCACAGGCCCACCCAGATTCAAGGAGAGGAAATGTAGACTGCTCCCCCAAGCCCCGCAGTGGGAGGTTGTCAAAGTCACATCATAAGAAGAGTATATACGGCTGGGCGCCATGGCTCATGCCTGTAATCCCAGTACTTTGGGAGATCAAGATGGGAGGATCAGTTGAGGCCAGGAGTTTGAGACCAGCCTGGGCAACATACCAATCCCCCCATCTTGACAATAAATACAAAAATGAGCCAGGCATAGCGGCACTCACTGTAGTCTCAGCTACTTAGGAGGCTGAGGCATGAGGATCGCTTGATCCCAGGAGCTTGAGGTTGCAGGAGCTGTGATTCTGCCATTGCACTCCAGCCTGGGCGACAAAGCAAGATCCCAAATATAATCTGCCTCCATGCCTTCCTCTACACAGGTGAGCCACGGTGGGTTTCAGGCAGCATGAGAGGGAAGCTGTATTTAGGGGGAAGGAAGAGTATGGACCCTCAGATCCCATTGGGTGGACATCTGCCTACAGCATCACGTGGGCTGGTCCTGTCCTCAGCATCTTTGAATGAACACCAAACCAATACAAAGTAAATGATTTGTGTTTTGTTTGTTTGTTTGAGACAGAGTCTTGCTCTGTGCCCCAGACTAGAGTGCAGTGGCACGATCTTGGCTCACGGCAACCTCCGCTTCTCGGGTTCAAACGATTCTTATGCCTCAGCCACCCAAGTACCTTGGACGACAGATGCCTACCACCACGCCTGGCTAATTTGTGTATTTTTAGTAGAGGTGGGGTTTTGCCATGTTGGCCAAACTGGTCTGGAACTCCTGGCCTCAAGCAATCTGATCACCTTGGCCTCCCAAAGTGCTGGGATTACAGGTGTAAGCCACTGCCCCAGCTGTAAATAACTATTGAAGACTTACATTTATTTTGATTATGCACATGCTTGTCTCATTTAATACATCAATGGGGTGAGAGCTACAGTGATCTCCAGTTCACAGGCGAGAAATTGAGCTTCAGGGAGATGAAGTGGCCTGCCCCAGAGGCACCCACTGGGAAATGACAGACTGGATTTGTACCCAGGTTTAAGTGACCCCAACCGAGTCCCCCTCATCACCACAAGGAGAGAGCCTACAGCATTTAATGTGGGCTGGTCTGTCCCCAGCATCTCTGAACAAACCCCAAACCAATAACAAGTAAACGACTCTTTGTGTTTTTTTGTTTGTTTGTTTGAGACAGAGTCTTGCCCTGTTGCCCAGACTGAAGTGCAGCAGCACAATCTTGGCTCACTGCAACCTCCGTTTCTCGGGTGCAGCTGCACCTGAAGGGAAGACCAGATCTTCCCGACACTTGGCAGTCCTGTTTAGGAGGCCCAGGGTGTGGACGGTAGCTCTGGGCACAACACAACTGCTTGGGGATATTGTGAGCAGAAGTAGTGAGGCTTCAGGGGGAACTCAAAAGAGGAAAGAGAGAGAGAGAATCGTAACTTTTTCAGTGTTAGGCTAAGAGGCCCAGAGGCTTGGAAGGTTCCTTAAGTTGGCACGAATCTCACCTCCAACCAGTGCTGGTTCCCTCCCAGTCATGGCAGCTCTGGGAAACAGTCATGCTGCACCTGCTCAAAAGCCCCCAGAGACAGGGTGCTCGGTACAACAGCAGCACACAGGAGCAGCTATGAGGGAGTTTTCATTGTCATTGCCTGCAGGCATTTCCACTGGAATAATCCTTCTGGAGGGTGACTTAGCCATTGGGTGCCATGGCTCACACCTGTGATTCCTACACTTCAGGAGGCCAAGGCTGGAGAATTGCTTGTGCCCAGGAGTTCGAGACCAGTCTGGGCAACAGAATAAAAAAGATAAAAAAGAAGGAAAGAAGGAAGAAGAAAGGAAGGGAGAAAGGGAGGGAGGGAAACAGGAAGGGTGACTTGGCAATTGATAAATGTCATTTTTAAAATTTATTTTAGACTGAGTCTCTCTCTGTCCCCCAGGCTGGAGTGCCGTGACAGGATCTCAGCTCACTGCAACCTCTACCTCCCAAGTTCAAGCGATTCTCTTGCTTCAGCCTCTTGAGTAGCTGGGATTACAGGTGCCTGCCATCATGCCCAGCTAATTTTTGTATTTTTAGTAGAGATGGGGTTTCACCATGTTGGCCAGGTTGGTCTCAAACTCCTGACCTCAGGTGATCCACCTGCCTCGGCCTCCCAAAGTGCTGCGATTACAGGTGTGAGCCACCGTACCTGACCATAAATGTCCCTCTTAAGAGTCTTGAAAACACATGTACCTTTGCCCCACCAACGTTGCTCCTGGAGGAGCTTTTCTAAAGTAAAGAAGAGAAGACTTGCCGGGCGCGGTGGCTCACGCCTGTAATCCTAGCACTTTGGGAGGCTGAGGTGGGTGGATCAACCTGAGGTCAGGAGTTCAAGACTAGCCTGGTCATCACAGTGAGACCCCATCTTTAAATAAAAAAAAAAAAAGAAGAAGAGAAGACTTTAGCACCAGCTTGTTTACTACAGTGCTCTTCACAATTGTGCAACAGTTGAAGACAACATAAGTGTTCAACACCAGGGGGTTGGGCATGTAATTCCTGGGACCTCCTAGGAAATAATTTGCTATGCAGCCATTTAACATCCTGTTTCAATGACATTAAAATTACACAAAGTGGCTGGGTCCAGTTGCTTACGCCTGTAATCCCAACAGTTTGGGAGGCCAAGGCGAGTGGATCACCTGAGGTCAGGAGTTTGAGACTAGATTGGTAAACCTGGTGAAACCCCATCTCTATTAAAAATACAAAAAATTAGCCGGGTGTGGTGGCAGGCGCCTGTAATCCCAGCTACTTAGGAGGCTGATGCAGGAGAATTGAACCCAGGAGGCAGAGGTTATAGTGCAGTGAGATTGCACCACTGCACTCCAGCCTGGGCAACAGAGCAAAACTCTGTCTCACATAAAGAAAGAAAGAAATAGTAGCCAGGTGTGGTGGCACGTGCCTGTAATCCCAGCTACTCAGGAGGCTGAGAGAGGAGAATCACTTGAACCTGGGAGGCAGAGGTTGCAGTGAGCCAAGATCACTGGGTGCAGTGAAACAAGCCTGTAGTCCCAGCTTACTAGGAAGACTGAAGGAGGAGGATAGCTTGAGCCCAGGAGCTCAAGCCCAGTTGGGGCAAAATAATTGAGACCCCCATCTCTTAAAAAAAGACACAAAGTATATATAATAAAAAAAAATTTAAAAACTCATTTGAGACTCATTTATACAGTATAATCCCAAGTGTGTGTGTGTGTGTGTGTGTGTGTGTGTGTGTGTGTGCTTACATTTTTTAAATTTTTTTGAGAGGAGACCTCAAGCCTCCCAAGCCATCCTCCTACCTCAGCCTCCCAAGTAGCTGGAATTACAGGCACCCGCCACCATGCCTAGCTAATTTTGGTATTTTTAGTAGAGATGGGGTTTCACCATGTTGGCCAGGCTGGTCTTGAACTCCTGGCTTCCAGTGATCTGCCTGCCTTGGCCTCCCAAAGTGCTGGATTACAGACATGAGCCACCACACCTGGCCCTAAAATAAATTTCTAAGGGCCTCTGCAACCATCTGAATGGTCTTCCTTCTTGGCCAGGGCACTCTTCAAATTTAACCTGAGAGATTAGTTCAGTCCATGATGGGAAGCAGGGGTTGTACAGTCCTCATCGTACAGCCCGTGGTGGGGAGCAAGGGTTGGACGGGACTCATTGTGCAGCCCATGGTGGGGAGCAGGGGGTTGGATCTCATCGTACAGTCCATGGTGGGGAGTGGGGGTTGGACGGGACTCATTGTACAGCCCATGGTGGGGAGGGAGGGCTGGACGGGACTCATTGTACAGCCCATGGTGGGGAGCAAGGGTTGGACGGGACTCATTGTACAGCCCATGGTGGGGAGCGAGGGTTGGACGGGACTCATTGTACAGCCCATGGTGGGGAGCAGGGGGTTGGATCTCATTGTACAGTTCATGGTGGGGAGTGGGGTTGGACGGGTCTCATTGTACAGTTCATGGTGGGGATTGGGGTTGGAAGGGCCTCATTATACCTCTCCAGCATTAACTTCAACATAGACCTTAACTCTGATAAAAGGCATTTACAGTCTGTTCTCTCTGAAGCCGGCTATCTTGAAGCCTTATTTGCCTGATAAAACTAATCTCCACAACCTCTTATCACAAACCAGACATTTCCTCTCTATTGATCCCAGGTCTTCATATTTTTTTAATTTTATATTTGAGACCAAGTCGCTCTGTCTCCCAGGCTGGAGTGCAGTGGTGCGATCTCAGCTCACTGTCAGCTCTGCCTCCCGGGCTCAAGTGAGTCTCCTGCCTCAGCCTCCCAAGTAGCTGGGACTACAGGCGAGTGCCTTTTTGCATTTTTAGTAGAGACGGGGTTTCACTATATTGGACAGTCTGGTCTCAAACTCCTGACCTCAGGTGGTCCACTTGCCTCGGCCTCCCAAAGCATTGGGATTACAGGCGTGAGCCACCACACCCAGCCTTTCAGTACTTTTCTTTTCTTTTCTTTTTTGCGATGAGTCTCTATTGCCCAGGAGGGAGTGCAATGGTATGATTTCGGCTCACTGCAAACTTCGCCTCCCAGATTCAGGCGATTTTAGCTGGGATTACAGGCGCGCATTACCACACCTGGCTAATTATTGTATTTTTAGTAGAGACGCAGTTTCACCATGTTAGCCAGGCTGGTCTGGAACTCCTGACCTTGTGATCCACCCACCTCGGCCTCCCAAAGTACTGGGATTGCAGGTGTGAACCACCATGCCCGGCCCTTTGTGTAGTTTTCTATAAGTTGTTACCATTGTTGCCATTAACAAAATCATTAAATCAGTTTTGGGAAGACTCTGCACATTAGAGCATTTCTCATTTTGGGATCCCCTATATGTAGTGGATAAGAATTAAGTCTTTGGGGCTTGGCACAGTGGCTCACACCTGTAATCTCAGTGCTTTGGGAGGCCAAGATGGGTGGATCACCTGAGGTCAAGAGTTCAAGACCGGCCTGGCCAGCATGGTGAAACCCAGTCTCTGTCAAAAATACAAAAATTAGCCGGGCATGGTGGTGCATGCCTGTAATCCCAGCTACTCAGGAGGCTGAGGCAGGAGAATCACTTGAACTGGGGAGGCGGAGGATGCAGTGAGCCGAGATTGGGCCACTGCACTCCAGCTTGGGTGACAGAGAGAGACTCAGACTCAAAAAAAAAAAAAAAAAGAATTAAGTCTCTGGATGAGCTAAACCCAGGTTCACTACTCACTTCAGTTTGACCTTGGGCAAGTCACATGTCCTCTCATCCATCTTTAAATAGGACTAGGGAGTTCCTGATTCTCTCGGGTTTTTGTGAAGATTAAATGAGGAAGTACACCTGAGGTCCTGGACACATACGTGCTGCACAGCTAGGGGTGAGATATTGTCCTCAGGGGTCGAACCTACGGGAACACAGATTGCTCAGTGGTCAGACACAGCACACCCTGGGTGACTTGGTCACATGTGAGGCACAGCAGTGACCACTAGGGGTGATATGATCTGAAGGAAGGGAGGGTCAAAGGCCATGCCCTGGGGCAATACTGTCACAGCAGTGGGACCCACTTAGCATTGACTAGGTGGGTGCTGATGAGGGTCTGCATGTGACATGGTTTGGCTGTGTTCCAAAATCTCACCTTGAATTGTAATCCCCATGATCCCCATGTATCAAAGGAGAGATCAGGTGGAGTAACTGAATCATGGGGGATGGTTCTCCCATGCTGTTCTCATGATAGTGAGTGAGTTCTCATGACACCTGATGGTTTTATAAGCATTTGGTAGATCCTCCTGCATTCATTTCTCCTTCTTGCCACCCTGTGAAAAGGTGCCTTCTGCCATGATTGTAAGTTTCCTGAGGCCTCCCCAGCCGTGCGGAACTGTGAATCCATTAAACCTCTTTTCTTTATAAATTACCCAGTCTCTGGCAGTTCTTTATAGCAGTATGAAAACAAACTAATACAGGGTGTTTTCTGCCTGGGAAGCTCTATCTTCTCAGCCATGTGTGGCCTTGGATGGTGGGGACCTGAAAAACTGGCTGGAAGTTGGGGGTGGCCCCTGGACAGGGGCTGGGGAAAGGGGACCTGAAAAACTGGTTGGAAGTGGGGGGGGCGGTGGCCCCTAGACAGGGCCTGGGGAAAGGAGGTAGACAGGCCAAGATCCTGAGACTTTAAGTCCATCATTTGTGGCTGCAAGCCTGCTGAAAGTCTAAGGAGGAGGCACTAGGGAGCAGTGTGGAGAGGCTTTCATTTCTTCCAGGCTCAGAGAGAGAAGGTCACTTTCCTAAGGCCACACAACCAGTAAATAACAGAGCTGGACCTAGAACCCAGTCCTGTCTGACTCTACAACTCCATGCTCCTGTTGAAGTCAAAATAAAAATATAGTGGTGATTGTAAATTTAACATTTTATTTGGGAAGCAAGAATTGAAATTTGGGACATACACACAGATTGGGTGATCTTCAGTGTGTCTGAAGAACAAAGAGAAGGTTGGATGTTTTATAAAAAGGAGAAAGGGGTTGATCATGGTGGCTCATGTCTGTAATCTCAGTGCTATGGGAGGCCTAGATGGGAGGATCACTTGAGCCCAGGAGTTTGAGACCAGCCTGATCAACTCAGTGAGACCCCACTCTACCAAAAATAAAAATAAAAATAAATTAGCCAGGCACAGTGCTGCATGCCTGTAATCTCAGCTATTTGGGAGGCTGAAGGAGGAGGATCGCTTGTGCCCAGGAGGTTGAGGCTACAATAAGCTATGATCACACCACTGCTGTTCAGCCTGGGCAGTAGAGCAAGACCCTGTCTCCAAAAAAAAAAAAAAAAAAAAGGAGGGAAATGTATTGTCTCGAAAAAAAGTTCATTGGCACTAGCAAAGTTTTGGGGAGGTAGAAGCTGTGATTGGTGATTACAGGGGTGGGTAAAGCTATTCTTAAAGTTGCAGCAAGGTGTTCCAGTAGCTATGAGATAAAACTGGTCTTAGAGTAATAACAAGCAGTTACAGCAGCTGGGCTTCTGAAAATTTTAATTCTTGGAGCAGGTGTGATGTGCTCTGAGTGCCTTCTCTGCCTGGGTGTGACAAAAATGACTCATTTTGTATATAATCAACTGTTACATTCCTAACCATCACCCCACACTGCTGCCTGAGGAAAATGCTGATTGCCTTTGCTTCTGGCTGGTGATTTTTTTTTTACTTGTTTTTTTTTTTTTTTGGTAGAAACACAATCTTATCATCTTGCCCAGGCTGGTCTTGAACTCCTGGGCTCAAGCGATTCTCCTGCCTCAGCCTCCTAAAGTGCTGAGATTCCAGGCAGGAAGCCACCATGTCCAGCCTGTTTGGTAATTTTTTTTTTTTTTTTTTTTTTGAGACAGAGACTCTCTCTGTCACCCAGGCTGGAGTGCAGTGGCACAATCTTGGCTCACTGCAACCTCCACTTCCTAGGTTCAAGCCATTCTTGTGCCTCAGCCTCCTGAGTAGCTGAGATTACAGGCACCTGCCACCACACTCGCCTGATTTGGGGATTTTTAGTAGAGACAGGATTTCACCACGTTGGCCATGCTGGTCTTGAACTCCTGACCTCAAGTAATCCACCTGCCTTGGCCTAGAAGAGTGCTGGGATTACAGGCATGAGTCTTTGCACATGGCCAGAAAATACTTTAAGTCTTGATCATCAAATGTGGGAACAATGCAGCTCTCAGCCACCAGCACCGCTGAGGACCCCTGTGCATCGCTTGTCTGGGGGAATCTGGTTTCCTTTCACCCTCCAGGAGAGGCTGAGGAAGGAGTGATTTTGGGGGAGCTTCCTACAGTGCAGGGGCCACCGACCCAGCTGTGTCTGCTGGGATTTGCCTCAGCAGTCCTCAGATCACAGCCTGTCCGCTGCCCAGCTGCGAATCCCCAGTGTCCCAGAGGCCTCCGCCTATTCCTCCAAGGCCAGGCCCCTCTGGCCTTCCCTTGCTCCCTCTGTTCCTGACCTCCAGGGACACATATGCCCTCCCCAACCTTGCCCTACACCTGGTCTTGATCTTGTCCCACCCCCAGCTGTCAGTATCTCATCAAGCCTCAGAGGAGGGGACAACACCTCCCACCCCAAAACCCCCAGCCCTCTGCCCTTCCCCAGCTTCCATTCCTGAGTGTGCAGGAGGGGAGGGGAGGGAAGGAATTATGTAAATATCGTGAAAGAAAATGATGTGGCCACAGCTAAGGCTTTCTAAAGTGGAGTCGGGAGACCGTGGGAGGATCGCACTCACACCTGCTAAAGGTCAAATCGCAGAATGTGCCAACTTCGGCTAACAACTGAAGTCAGAAACCACTGCCTTCTACATCTCTCCGCTGGGTACCTAATGAACTAACCAATCAGAATGGGCTTGCGATAGAGGATTTCTGTCCAGCCAATGAACTGCCTCCGAAAACATCTTTTTGTGGAAATCCTTGACAAAAACGTCTCCTGCCCTTGCCTTACGGATGCTATTGGGGCTGCCCTGATTCAGTGTACACGAGTCTCAGTTCTTTGTTTCCTAAATAAATGCTATTTCTTTTGACCTCCGTGTCAATCTCCTTTTTATAGTCAGCATAAAACTGTTTTTGTTTACTTTCTCTCTGCTTTCTTTCCTTTTTTCCTTCTTTGTGTGTGTGTGTGTTTCTTGTTTTTCTTTCTCTCTCTCTCTTTCCTTTTTTCCCCTCCCTCCCTTCCTTTTTTCTTTTCTTTTTCTTTTTCTTTTTTTTTTTTTTGAAACAGTATTGCTCTTTAGCCCAGGCTTGAGTACAGTGGCGCTATCTCAGCTCACTGCAACCTCCACCTCCCAAGTTCAAGCGATTCTCCTGCCTCAGCCTCTTGAGTAGCTGGGACTGCAGGCGTGTACCACCATGCCTAG
>CAUYQU010019934.1:0-21148 GCA_963574635.1 Cheracebus regulus
TAGTTTGAAGTCAGTAGCGTGATGCCTCCAGCTTTCTTCTTTTTGCTTAGGATTGTCTTGGCTATGTGGGCTCTCTTTTGGTTCCATATGAAGTTTAAGGTGTTTTTTTCCAGTTCTGTGAAGAGGGTCATAGGTAGCTTGGCTCCACTCTTGATTTCACTTGTCCTCTTCTGCTCTTTTCCTGATGCTCTTTTTTCTTGGTGGAGTGTGGGTAATAGAACAGCCATGGGCTTTTGGGGACCTTTAACTTTTTTTTTTCCTCTTTTGTTTATAAAAACACTAAACATTCAATTCCAGAGAACCAAAAATCCCACCTTCCCACCAAACACTACTAAGGGGCTTGTGTTCTGCTCCATACCTTTTCTCTTTTCTTTCTCTCATTAATGCTTTTAAAAACAAATAAGTTTTGTATATAAATAAAGTTTTTAAAGTGTGAAAAAAATAATTTTGATGACTCTTAGCCCTATAACATTGAGAAAGTATCAATTATATACACAGCACGATATTATTTTAATAAAGTTAAAGACAACATAATATATATTTAAGACAATGTATATTGTTTAAAGTAAGAAAAAGGAGACCTGAGAGCCTTCAGACACTGCTGCTTGAAATGTAAAATAGTAGCCAGGCGAGGTGGCTCACACCTGTAATCCCAGCACTTCGGGAGGTGAAGGTGGGCGGATCACCTGAGGTCAGGAATTCGAGACCAGCCTGACCAACATGGAGAAGCCCCGTCTCTACTAAAATTACAAACTTAGCTGGGTGTAGTGGTGCATGCCTGTAGTTCCAGCTATTCAGGAGGCTGAGGCTGGAGAATCGCTTGAACCCGGGAGGCGGAGGTTGCAGTGAGCTGAGACCATGCCATTGCACTCCAGCCTGGGCAACAAGGGCGAAACTCTGTCTCGAAAAGAAAAGAGAAAAGAAAAATAGTGTAGCCACTTTGGAAAATAGCTGGCAGTTCCTCAAAAGGTGAATCATAGAGTTACCATATGACTTAGCAATATGTATCACACAAAAACTTGTGCACAAATATTGATAGCAGCATTATTCATAATAGCCTAAAAATGGAAATAACCAAAATATCCATCAACTAAATAATGAATTTTAAAAATATGGTATAACCATGCAATGGAATATTTTGGGTTTTTTTTTTGAGACAATTTCACTTTGTCACTCAGGCTGGAGGGCAGTGGTGTGATCATGGCTCACTGCAACCTGGAACTCCTGGGCTCAAGAGATCCTCCTGCCTCGGTCTCCCAAGTAGCTAGGACTATAGCCACACACCACCAGGCCGTTATTTTTTATTATTATTATTTATAGAGGTTGGGTCTCACTGTGTTGCCTAGACTAGTCTCAAACTCCTGGGATCAAGCAATCCTCCCACCTCTGCATCCCAAAGAATTGGGATTACAGGCGTGAGACACCACATCTGGTTTATAATGGAATATTATTTGACAGTAAAAAGGAAGTTCTGATACATGCTACAACATAGATGAATCTAGAAATCACGATGCTAAGTGAAAGAAGCCAGTCACTAAAGGCCACGTTTTATGACTCTCTTTACATGAACTGTCCAGAATAGGTAAATCCATGGATACAGAAGCAGATTAATGGTTGCCTAGGGCTGAGGATTAGAGGGGAGGCAGAGCAGATGGGAGAGTGACTGCTAATAAGTACTGATACTAATGGTTTCTTTTGGGGATGATGAAAATATTCTAAGCAGATAGGAGAGTGACTGCTAATAAGTACTGATACTAATGGTTTCTTTTGGGGATGATGAAAATATTCTAAAACCCATTGTGGCAACAGTTGCACAACTCTGTGGATACACGGCAAGCCACTATAAATGAATGGAGTTGGATGTGAATTACATCTTAACAAAGCCTTTTTTTTTTTTTTTTTTCCAGGAAGAATCAGGGTAAACATTATCTCAGGTGAAGGAAGGCAGGAGATGGGATGGTAAAGGAGTTCATAGGGGAAAACAGGTTATTATCAGTGTTCCAGTTCTTGTGTCAGATTGCTGACTCCACATGTTTTTATTATGTTATATAAAAATAAGTACACACAGGACCAGGCATGGTGGCTCACACCTGTTATCCCAGCACTTTGGGAGGCTGAGATGGGAAGATTGCTTGAGCCCAGGAGTTCAAGACCAGCCTAGGCAACATAGTGAGACCCCTCTCTACAAAAAAAATTTTTGAAAATTAGCCACCCACGTGGCATGCATCTGTAGTCTTAGCTACTTGGGAGACTGAGGCAGGAAGATCACTTGGACCCAGAAGTTTCAGGATGCAGTGAGCTATGATTGCACCACTGCACTGCGTCCCGGGCAATGGAGCAAGACCAGGTCTCTGAAAAAAAAATATCCCACACAAACATAAAGTGAGGCAATCATGGACAACAATAAGAATGTGTCACAGATGAAGCGATTCTGTGCACTTGAGATGGAGGGGGATAAACGGCTAACTGCAGAGAGTGGTCAGGACAGTCTTCTCTAGGGAGCCTGTTTGAGCCGAGGCTAGGATGAGGAGATGCTCCAGACCTTGTGGGGATGGGGGTGAAGTGTTCCAGGCAGAGGAGACAGCATGAATGAGGGCCCTGAGGTACACCCAAGCCTGCTGTGTTTGGGGGACAGCCAGTTTAAATGTCTGTTCTGTGGCTGGGCACGGTAGCTCACACTTGTGATCCCAGCATTTTGCGAGGCCAAGGCGGGTGGATTGTTTGAGGCCAGAAGTTCGAGACCAGCTTGGCCAAAATGGACAAAACCCTGTCTCTACTTAAAAAAAAAAAAAAAAATTAGCCAGGTGTAGTTGTGAGTGCCTGTAATCCCATCTACTTAGGAGACTGAGGCAGGAGAATATATTAATATATTATTCCCAGACTTAGAGGGTTAACAAAGCAAACAGCTACTATCTAATAGTTTCTACGGGTCATGAATCCAGGCAGTTTAGTTGCATGGTTCTGGCTCAGTGTCAACCATGAGGTTGCAGTTAAGACACTGGCTAGGGCTGCAGTCATCTGAAGACTTGACTGGGGCTAGAGGATCTGATTCCACAATGGATCACTCAGATGGCTTTTGGAAGTAGGTCTCAGTTCCTCGTTGGTGTTGGCAGGAGGCTTCAGTTCCTCACCACACAGACCTTTCCATAGGCTGCTTGAGTGCCCTCACATGAAAGCTGACTTCTCCCAGAATAAATGATACAAAATAAGATAGCCAGGAGGAAAACATAGAGCCTTTTATGTCCAATCTTAGATGTTACATACCAGCATTTCTTCTGCCATATTCTATTAGTTAGAGGCAAGTTCACACTTAACTGGGGAAGAGGAAGAGGAATTAGGCTCCTCCTGTTGAAGGAAGGAACACTAAATAATTTACGAACTTTTTTTTTTTTTTTGAGACAGTTTCGTGCTTGTTGCCCAGGCTGACTGCAATGGCGTGATCTCGGCTCACCGCAATCTCCACCTTCCAGGTTCAAGGGATTTTTCTCCCTCAGCCTCCTGAATAGCTGGGATTACAGGCATGTGCCACCACGTCCACCTAATTTTTTGTATTTTTTCTCACTGCTGAGAATAAAGAGTGAAACTCTGGTCAAAATCAGTCTGGCAGTGAGAAGGGTAGGAACTATTCAGATACACTGGAATAATAATAGCAGCAGCAGCTACAGGATCAGAGACAGATCTTTGAGAGGCCAAGAGCACTGAAAAGATGATGGTGCCTATCACACATCATTTAAAATAAAATAAATATCAAATGGGAAAAATTTTAAGGTGTTGATAATTCCAAGAAAGCTTTTATTTGTCCCATGATCATTACTTTGATACCTTTTCTGAAATGGTAGAGCCGTCCCCCGCCCCGCCCATTTTTTTTTTTCCCCTCATTGAGTGGATGTATCTGGGTTGCTGGTGACCTTCGTGGTGTAATAACTATCGGGAAACCTAGTTTCTCATAACTTCTTTTTTTTTCTGAGACTGGGTTGCACTCTGTCACCCAGGCTGGACTGCAGTGCCTCCTGGGTTCAGGTGATTCTCCTGCCTCAGCCTCCCGAGTAGCTGGGATTACAGGCACAGGCCACGACGCCCGGCTCATTTTTTTAGTAGCCGGTTGTGGTGGCCTGTGTCTTTTTAGTAGAGACGGGGTTTCACCATGTTGGCCAGGCTGGTCTGTCTTCTGACCTCAAATGATCCACCCACCTCGGCCTCCCAAAGTGCTGGGAATTACAGGTGTGAGTCACCGCACCCGGTCTATCATAAGTTTTATTGAACATTCACTAGGCATTAGGATGTGTTTACATGTATTATCCCATTTAATCTGTAAAACAACCATGTGAGGGAGAAACTGCATTTTCCCTATTTTCAGGATAAGCAAAAGGAGGGACTAGGATGTGAAACACAGGAACTGTGACTCCATCGGGTAGACTACCCAGGCTGCAGATGTAAAGGTTTCACACGTAGGAATTTCCAGATCTCAGCTTCTAATAAGGCGGAGGGACCGTTTGGGCGGGAGCAGTCTTCTCTTTCGGAGAGCCCTGTGCCTTTAAGAGTTGCCCCCTCCTTTCAGGGATGCTCCAATTACTTTCTCCCACCACCCCCACTCCGTGCCCCGCCACCCAGAGCATCACCCCGCCCCCCGTGCCGCGGAGCCGCACCTCGGTCCTTCCTCCCCGCCCCACACCCACAGGCTCGGCTCCTGGCCTTCGCTCGTTCAGAAGTGGGTGAGCTGTACCGCCAGAGGCGCATTCTCTCGGCCCCAAACCATGCCCGCTACGCCCCAGCGGAATGCCACCTTGGAGACCCTAATCCGGACACCTCCCAGCTCCTACTTCCCGAGGGCGAGGCCTCAGCGCCCCCTCCCATCGCCCAAGCTCACGACGCCGTGAAGGTGACCTCCCCCAGGGGCGGCACACGCCCGGTGGTGCCCGAACGGGCTCACACGTGGTGAGCTGGGAGCGCGCGGCCCCTCCCCGCCACGCGCCTCGTGCCTGCCACCGGGCCACGCCCCCAGGACTGGCTCCGCCCGTGCCCCTGCACGCTTCTCTAGGTTTGGGAGGAGCGACGCGCCCAACTCAGGCACCGCGCAGACCACGGGGTGGGGAAGGACCTGGGAGTGGCGCACCCTGGCATCCTCGAATGTTGCCCGCGGTTTGTGAAAAGCGGGAAGTCCGCCCAGCTGAGAACCCTTGGCTGGCAGGCGAGGTGCCCCGGCCCCTTGGTGCTGAGCAAGGGAGAGAAAGCTGGGACCGCGAGCCTAGGAATCTGGTCCTAGTCTGTGTCTCCTCAGTGTTTCCTGTTTGGATAGTGGACATCATATTATATTCCCTTCTTCCTCGGGATTATTGTGGAGACTCAAACGGGATTAAATATACATATATATGAGAAAGGGATTCTTTCACTGGGTCCATAAGCATTTGCTGGTCCCATATGTGGTTGGATCCTGTGTGTAGTAGGCGGGAACAACATTTACGACAACCTGAGTCCGCCTTCTAAGAAGCTTTCCTAGTCTTGGTCCCCGCAAATTCTCTTCTGGGACGGTGCGAAAGACGTCCCTGAAAGAGGAAAGGGCAGAAATCCTACCTGGCGGCAGGTGTCTCGGAATAAGCTAAAATTTAAAAGGCAACGCGGAGCAGGGACAAGCATCCAGAACCAGATGGGAGGCAGGCTCGGCATCCCCTACCCTTCCTCCAACCCCCAACCTAAGAAAAGAAACCGATCTCGCCGGTGTCCCCCAATCCCAGCCGCGAGACCGCCCAGCCCCGCAGCCCGAGCCCCGCCCCGCTCAGGCGGCCAGCGATTGGGAGATGCAAATACCGGCTTCTCTGCCCAGCAACGGATGACGCGACGCCCGAGCGCGAGGCGTGGCCCGGCCGCAGCCCAAGCGGGCACCTCGGTGTTTACACGGGGCGGCCCCGCGCGCGCCGCAGCGGCCCGCAGACGGCGAGGGGGAGGAGTGGCGCGCGCGCCGGCGGGGCCGCGCGGGGAGAAAGACACTGAAAGGCGTCGGCGGCGGGGTGGGGAGCGGAGCGCGCGGGCCGCGGCGGAGCCCGAGGCTGCAAGAAGAGCCCGCGGGGGGCCGGAGGGTGTAATTCCTTCGCCCCCGCAAAACAATATGTGTTGTGCGCCGGGACGCAACTTGCTGGAGGCGGCGGGGGCGCGCCGAGCCCGCCTGAGACCGTGCTGACCTTCTCCCCCCGCCGTCCGTTGGGCCCAAGCGCCCAGCTCCTAGCTCCCCAGCTCGCGGGGGCCGGGCCGAGCCGCGGGGCGGGGCCGCCCCTCCGTCGCCGCTGCCTCCTCCCCCACCCCCAGCCGCGGAGGATGCGGACGGCCCCCGGCGGCGTCTAGCGGCCCCGGGCCCAGGCGCGATGGTGCAGCAGCGGGGCGCGAGGGCCAAGCGGGACGGCGGGCCGCCGCCCCCGGGGCCCGGGCAGGCCGAGGAGGGGGCGCGCGAGCCCGGCTGGTGCAAGACCCCGAGCGGCCACATCAAGAGGCCGATGAACGCGTTCATGGTGTGGTCGCAACACGAACGGCGGAAGATCATGGACCAGTGGCCCGACATGCACAACGCGGAGATCTCCAAGCGCCTGGGCCGCCGCTGGCAGCTGCTGCAGGACTCGGAGAAGATCCCGTTCGTGCGGGAGGCGGAGCGGCTGCGCCTCAAGCACATGGCGGATTACCCGGACTACAAGTACCGGCCGCGCAAGAAGAGCAAGGGGGCGCCCGCCAAGGCGCGGCCCCGCCCCCCCGGTGGCGGCGGTGGCGGCAGCCGGCTCAAGCCCGGGCCGCAGCTGGCCGGCCGCGGGGGCCGCCGAGCGGCTGGAGGGCCTTTGGGGGGCGGGGCGACAGCGCCCGAGGACGACGATGAAGACGACGACGAGGAGCTGCTGGAAGTGCGCCTGGTGGAGACCCCGGGGCGCGAGCTGTGGAGGATGGTCCCGGCGGGACGGGCCGCCCGGGGACAAGCGGAGCGCGCCCAAGGGCCGTCGGGCGAAGGGGCGGCCGCCACCGCCGCTTCCCCGACACCGTCGGAGGACGAGGAGCCGGAGGAAGAGGAGGAGGAGGCGGCAGCGGCTGAGGAAGGCGAAGAGGAGACGGTGGCGTCGGGGGAGGAGCCGCTGGGCTTTCTGTCCAGGCTGCCCCCTGGCCCGGCCGGCCTAGACTGCGGCGCCCTGGATCGCGACCCCGACCTGCCGCCCCCCTCGGGCACGTCGCACTTCGAATTCCCGGACTACTGCACGCCCGAGGTTACCGAGATGATCGCAGGGGACTGGCGCCCGTCTAGCATCGCCGACCTGGTTTTCACCTACTGAGCCCACCGTCAGCGGGGCGCGCACGCCCCCAAACCAGCTGTTTACATACAGGAATCAGGTATTGGGGCCCCTCGGAGGCCGAGGCTGGCACCCCATCTCCCGCGCAGCCTCCCCCTTCCTGGACGTGCCCATCCCCCCTCAGATCCAGACATGCCCCTCCCCCGCAGACACACCCCAAGGCAGCCCAACCCCCACCCTTTCCCTGACATCCAAGCCCCTCCCCACGTTGCCCCCTCCCGCACAGCCACCAGCAGCCAGCCCCCTCCGATACACCTCCCGTCCTCTCCTACAGACCTGCACCCCTCCCCCACTTTGCACACGCCCCTCCTCATGGCCGGAGGACCCGCCCCCTCTCTTGCTCCGGATCCCTCCTCCCTCGCCCAGCCTGCCTGCTCTGGGTTAGGGGGTGTGATGCGGCTGGGTGGCATCGCGCGCTCCTCCTGTGCCCCTCCCTTCCCTGGGGGGAGGGGCGCGCTCCTTTTATCCCCGGAGCGCTAGGGCCTGCCCCTCCGCTGGGACCCACCCCCTTCTTGCGCATGCTTAATGCTTCTTGGGAGGAGGGGGCTGGTCCCAGTCTAGCGGCCCTCGTCGCCTGGCCCGGGCAGAAGCGAGGGCGGTGTAGAGCGATCCTGGGAAATCCTTTGATCCGGGAGCCCTGGGTTTCCTCTCCACCCAACGGGGCGTCGCTGCCTTAATGGGAGGAGCACTCTGAAGGGTTGGTTTGGGCCTGAAACTCTCCCAAGTGGCATAGCCCCTTTTCCCGTATGGGGTCCCCTACACCCACGCGGATCACCTCTCCGACCGCGTGGCTGCCTCTGCAGTCTATCTATACGTCCCCTTCTTTCCCCAAGTGGGAATTGGGAGGTAAGGTTGCTCTGGAAATCCAACATTAGAGGAAGGGCCCACCCAAGAAAACTCAAAACGAAGACACCTACCAGGATGCCTGCTGCTCTTCCCCCACCCCCTCTTGGGAAGTGCCCTCTCACCTCAGGGCACCCGAAACCTGGGCTCCTCCCTAAGCCCACCGACCCTTCCTTCACCCAGGTCCACCCTCAGTACCACAGCTGCAGTATTCAGCGGGAAAAACTGAGGCACTTTGGTGCTAGGGGTTTGGGACTGAGGCGTGGATAGCAGACGTGATGGCAGGAAGAGTTCCCCTTTTAGACATCTGGCTTGAAAGAGACCATCGAGTTGGCCAGTGAGACTGAGAATGGATTGCGAGTAGAGATGGGCCTTTTGCGCCTCGGTTTTTCCACGTGAGAAATGGGGAAAACGCTGCTGTTAGGAGGAAGTTGTGTCCAGTTCAGGGTGCCCTCGGGAGCCCTCACCCTGATGCTGTGACCCCTCTCACGCGGCCATTTCAGCCCCGCCCCGCCCCTCCGGTCTCCCCACACCCCCCTTGCCCTCACTACCTGTATCTCACCGGCGTGTGTTCACCCTCCCGGGTGGCTCACACACTCTCATTCACACACACACAAATCTCAGGAACAAACGGTCCCAGAGTCCTCAGGGACCCCTGCCCAGGGTCTCTGCAGGTCTCTGCCCCACGCGTTCCCGTCGCTGACAAAGCCACCAGCTGCCTCCTTCAAGCTTGGTGCTCCAGCTCTGGGCCTTTCTTGCGCTCTTTCTCTCTCTCTCTCTCTTTCTCTCCCTTTTTTTTTTTTTTTTTTTTAAGAAAAACAACAAAAAAAGACTGAAAAAAAAAAAGACGTCATGTGAGTGAAGAGATGTCACTGTCTGTGGTCTTGGAGAACTAGTCTCGTAGCTGAGGAGTGGGGTCCCTCCGTCTGGGGCACTGGCACCCACAGCAGGACTCCGCCAGTCTGATGCCAGGACTGAATAAAGTGTATTTGCCCCAACCTTGCCCTGTGGTTCTGCATGTCTATGCTTTTCCTTAACCCTCCCCAAACAGTTTGCCAGATTCAAGTCCGTGTGACTGAATGGACACCCAACACAGCTGGGTGTCCTAGGGCAAGCCACCTGGCCTATCTAGGCCTCTATCTCAGGACTACCTGGCCTTCTTGTAGAATAGCAAACTCACCCCTGAATGGACCAGGCAGGTATCATAAACGAGTGACTCTGGGTGGACACTGGTTTCATGATCCACTTCAAGGGGCCCACCTCCTGCCAGTTGTGACCTTGTGGGAATGCAGTCCATAGTGGCCAGGTGGCCAGACTTAAAGAGAAGCTGGATGGATGTTTCTGAGTCATCTTAATTTCAAAAGGAAAGCTGACTCATATTTTTAAATCTCTGTGAGCCAAATGAAACAAGTATGCAGGCAGGTCTGGTCAGAGGGGGCTGGCTTGACCATGCCTTTCCGTGCCTTTAATGAGGATTAAGCAGCAAGGTTGGGCCTTGCTGTCTGGACTCAAAGCCCAGCTCTACCACTGAGCACCCGTGTGACTTTGATTGAGCAAATTAACTAAGTCCCAACTCTTCTTTCCATATGTGTAACATGGAGCTAATGATAGCTGTTTCCCAGGATGAGATGAAGTTTGAGGTGAGAAGCATTCAACGTGGTGCCCACAAATCGTGTTACTCCATTGTCAGAGAAGGAAGCAGGGTCAGGTGGGGAAGCAACTCACAGGAGGGGCTGCAAGCAGCCAGGGTCGGACAGGGCTTGGTTCTGCCTCCTGGTGGAGCAAGGCTTCAGGGTGCTCTGTCTCCCTCCCTGTTTGAATCTGCCGATGGTGTGAGGCCCCCAGCTCAGGGCCTGGAATGGTGGGATTGGTCCCAGTGCCTGGCACACACTGGCCTGAAGAGTAGATTTACTGAAGGACCAAAGAGAACAGAGGCACAGTGGTTCCCGTCTTTGAGGCTCTGACCAGTGTTTTACAACTGAGACCAAGGCTATTCCCTCCTTTGTCCCTCTGACACCCCTCCCCCTAATTCTTCATCTGTCACATCCAGTGCATTCCTAAGCTGGGACAAAGCCTCTGTTTTCCCAGTAAGCCAGGGCCCACTGTGGAAATTACAGTGACTGCTTCCTCTCAGCCTTTTGGGTTGAAAGCAAGCTAGCAAAATAGAAAAAAAAAATCCTATGAGAGGAAGTAAAGTTGAGAAGGTGGAAGATAGGACTGCCTGTCCCCAGAGCTCTCTTCAAGGAAAGACTTCCCAGCTGTGGGAAGTGCCATCACTGGGCGCAGTGGCCATCAGGGTAGGCCCCAGCTGCAGAGAGCCACTTCACCTGAGACCACGCCCTTCCTGTACCTGGCGTCTGAGTGAGGCATGGTATGAACACCTGGTCATTTCAATCCAACATGGGACGGACGCTGACAGGCGGTACCCCCACCAGGCCCAGAACAGCCAGGGCTTCGTCAGGCCTGCAGCACACTTTGACTTTCTATGCCAGTCCTGCTCCCTCTTCTCTTCACAGGTACTTACTCCTAATAAACATCTTGCAACCCAAACTCAGTCTTAGCGTCTGCTTCTAGAGAAACCCAGTCTGCAACAGACTGAACAGGACAAAGGAATGTTCTGTTGAGGGACTGGACAAAGCGAATGAGGTCCGTGGCCCAGCAACTGCAGCGAAGCCCCTTGGATGTATCCCAGTCTCAAGAGTCTCTTCACCAACGCCATCAGCACCAACCTCAGGGCTGGACCCTTTCCTAGTCTATACACCAGTCATGTCCATTACAGACTCCAGCCTCAGCCCACAGGCCCTCCTGGGACCGCTGCTGATGCCATTCTTGCTCCCAGTCCCTGCCCTGGTAAAAACAGGTTGGAGGGAGGTCGTTGTCTGAGTTTGTCTTTCAGAATAGCCTGGAATGGGGGAGCACAGTAAAATGCCTGATTGGAGATAATGCTAGAGCTGTGGGACCTTGGGCAAACCTATTCCCCTTTGCAGGCCTTACGGGGAGTGGGTATTAGGACTAGACGAGGGACCATCTCATTTCTGTTCCTTCCATTTCAGGTGCTGACCTGGAAGTTGGGGAGATACCTCCTTATGGGGTCTCTGGGGCCACCTAGTGGTTAAGAGGAGTATAACCAAGGTTCTGTGCAGTTGGGAGGTGGGAGTCAGGGTGTGTCCCACGCCAAGGAACTGATTCCCACTGCAGTCTCCCTCCATTCATACAGTCATTGACTCATTGCTGGGTCATGCCCCTTGCCTAGGTGATGTGAGCCACCCTGGTTCCAAGGCTTTAAAAACACCATACGCAGATGTATTGGTTCTTGTCTATTGCTGCGTAACGAATTGCCACAAGCTTCACAGGGTAAAACAACATGCGTTTGTTATTTCAGTCTCCATGGGTCAGGAGTCCAGGCATGCCTTAGCTGAGTCTCTGCCCAGGATCTCACAGGGCAGCACCTGGGGTGTTGGCCTGCATTCCTTCCTGGAGCTCAGCAGCCTTTTCCAAACTCTCATGGTAGTGGGCAGAATTTGGTTCCTTGTGCTTATAGGACAGAGGTCCCTGTTCTCTTGCTGGCTGTCAGTTAGTGCCACTCGTGATTACTAAGAGCTGCTCACAGTTTCTTGACACATGGCCCCCACAGGGCCTCCCCAGCCCTCTCACAATATTGCAACTTATCAAGACTAGTGGAGAATTTTTCTGCTGCTTGGAGTCACTTGGCTCAGGGAAGGTTTAAGATCTCTTTTAAAAGCCTCTGCTGCCCAGGCAGAGTGTGTTCACTCCTGTAATCCTGCCCCTTGGGGATGCCAAGGTGGGTGGATCACCTGAGGTCAGCAGTTAGAGACCAGCCTGGCCAACATGGGGAAATCCTGCCTCTTTCTCATCACCTTTGCAGTATATTGTAGCCTTGTAAGAGTGACAGCCATCATACTAGATTTGCCCACACTCAAAGGGAGGAGGCTGTCTAGCACAGCTACACCAGAGACTGGGAATCTCGGGGGCCATCTTAGAATTCTGCTTATCACACACCTATAATCCCAATACCTCCTAGAAGTGGAGGTGGGAGGATTTCTTGAGTCCAGGAATTTGAGACTAGCCTGGGCAACATAGCAAGACCTCATCTCTACTAATTTTTTTAAAATTAGCCAGAAATGGTGGTGCATGCCTGCAATCTCAGCTACTTGGGAGGCTGAAGTATCGTAGCTGAGGATCCTCAAGTCTGCAGCTCCAACTCGGACATGGCTAGACTCCCTGGTCTTCTTGAAGAATAGCAAACTCACTCCTGTAGGGACCAGGCAGATGACATAAATAAATGACTCTGGGTGACAAGAAGATGCCTTCTTGTCATCTCCACTGGGATATCTAATTGGCACCTCAAACTTGACATGCCAAACAATGAACTCTTGTTTCCACAGTGCTCCCAAGCCTGCTTCTACAAACCACATCTTCACAGCTGAGGTGAAATGAAAGGCTAAATCCTCTCAGTCATCCTTGACGCTTCTTTTCCTCCCAGCGCCATCTCCCTTATACCCTCTTGGCTCCACCTCAACATGTGCCCTGTGTCTTGTCACTTCTGACGTCTTCCATGGCCCCCCTCCAGGTCCAGGATCCATCATACCTCGCCTGGCATCCTGTACCAGTCTCCCCAAAGGGCTCCTTGCATTTTCCTTTGTCCCACTCATCATCTTATTGTCCACGCAGCAGCCAGAGCGATCCGGTTGAACTATAAATCACACACACCCTGCCTCTGTTCAGAACTCGCCAGTGGCTCTCCTCTCATTCAGTAGAAGCCAAAGTCCTCAGCATGGCCTGCAAAGCCCCATGAGAAGTGGCCTATGGCCAAGCCTGGGCCTCAACTCCTACTACCGTTTCCTTCTCTCACATGCCCAGTCACACTGGGCTCTGTCCTGTTCCTCAAAAGTGCCAAGCACACTCCCACTTGAAGGCCTTTGCACGTGCTTTTCCCTCTGCTTAAAATACCCTTCCTCTGGCCAGGTGTGGTGGCTCACACTGTAATCCCAGCACTTTGAGAGGTCCAGGTGGGTGGATCACCTAAGGTCAGGAGTTGGAGACCAACCTGGCCAACATAGTGAAACCCTGCCTCTATTACTAATACAAAATTAGCTGGGTGTGGTGGCATATGCCTATAGTCCCAGTTACTCGGGAGGGTGAGACAGGAGAATCACTTGAACTTGGGAGGCGGAGGCTGCAGTGAGCCGAGATCATGGCACTGCACTCCAGCCTGGACAAGACAAAGCGAGACTCCGTCTAAACAAACAATATCCTTCCTCCAGATAGCCACGTCTTACTTTCTTCAGGTCTCAGCTCCCAGCCCACTACCTCAAAGTGCCCTGGAGTGGGCACAGGGAGTACCTCACAGTGTCCTCCCTGACCATTCACATAAAGTAACATCCTCCAGAAACTATCCTGCTCCTTTGCTTTATTTTTCTTAATAGCATTTGTCACTATATATGGCATTTATCACATGTAGTTTTTATTTTTTGTCTCTCTCTCTCTCTCTCTCTCCAATTTATATGTAAGCTTCATGAGGAAGGAATGGGTGAGTGAATGCCTTAGCACATACACTCACCCATTCAACAAACATTATTAAGGGTCTGGGCTGGGCATGGTGGCTCATGCCTGTAATCCCAGCACTATGGGAGGCTGAGGTGGGAGGATCTCTTGAAGCCAGGAGTTTGAGACCAGTCTGAGCCAGAAAACAAGACCCTGCTACTACAAAATACAATTAAAAAAATTAGCCAGCCTGTAGTCCCAGCTACTTAGGAGGCAGAACTGGGAAGATCCCTTGTGCCCAGGAGTTCAAGGCTGCAGTCAGCCATGGTCACACCACTACATTCCAGCCTGGGTGACAGAGTTAGACCCTGCCTGTTAAAAAAAAAAAAAAAGGATTGGAGGAAAGTCTGCCTTGACCAGACCGTGTGCTAGGTGCTGGGCATACGAAAGTGAAAAATGCAGACATGATTCGTCCTCACTGAGCTCACAGGTCTGAGGAGACGCAAAACCTGGGAATGGAGATGCTTTGCTGGAGATGGACAGTGAGTCTAGGGGAACCCTGAGGAGATGCTTAGTCCAGACATGGAGCGGAGCGTGGTCAGGTCATTCCCTGGAGGAGGTAATGTTTAAGCTGTGGCCTGAAACCTCAGCAGAATGTGATGATCTCAGAACGTGCTACAAGTTCTTTGGCATTCCTCCTTTAAATTACCTTCCCTGTGAATCTGGACTGGCCTTCATGACTCACTCATAACTAACAGGACGCAGCAGACATGATGCTGCAGGATTTCTAAGGTTAAGTTGTGCTGAACCGCCATATTGAAAGGCCGACACTCAAGACTGCCATGTGGTAAGGAAGCCCAGGCCACGTGGGAAGACCATGTATAGGTAGGTGCTCCAGTTGACAGTTGAGCCCGGTACCAGACTCATGAGTGGAGAAGCCTCAGGTGATTCCAGCCCCTCGTCATTCAAGTCACTCTCAGCTGTTGGAGGGTCTTCCCAGCAGAGGCCTAGCTATCACAGAGCAGAGACAAGCCATCCTTTCGATGTCCTGTCTGAATTCCTGACCCATAGAATCCAGGAGCATAAGGAGATGGCAGTTGTCCACACTATTAGGTTTTGGGGCAATTTGTTATGAAGCAATTCTGGAACAATAGGATAAGGCAGAGTGAGGCAAAGGAAAGGACTTTACAGATGCCAACAACAGCACATGGGAAGGCCCAGCAAGGGCAGCTGACACAGAAGCTAACCAGCTTGCAGGGACGGTGTAGAGAAAGGAGGGTGACAGGCAAGAGTGAGAAGGACCTTGAAGGTATTTGGAATTTATCCCGAGTCTCCACATTGCAGCCTAAGGGGTCAAGGAGTGTGTGTGTGTGTGTGTGTGTGTGTGTGGTTTTGCTATGTTGCCCAGGCTGGTCACAAACTCCTGGCCTCCAGAGATCCTCCTACCTTGCCTCCTAAAATGCTGGGATTACAGGTGTGAGCCACTGTGCCCGGCTTCCAAGGGGTCTTTTTTTTTTTTTTTTTTTTTTTTTAGACCGAGTCTCGCACTATTGCCCAGGCTGGAGTGCTGTGATGCAATTTCAGCTCACTGCAATCTCTGCCTCCCAGGTTCAAGCGATTCTCCTGCCTCAACCTCCTGAGTAGTTGGGATTACAGGCACTGGCTAATTTTTGTATTTTTAGTAAAGAAGGGATTTTACCATGTTGGCCAGGCTGCTCTCGAATGCCTGACCTCAAATGATCTGCCCATCTTGGCCTCCCAAAGTGCTGGATTTATAGGCATGAGCCACTATGCCCAGCCAGGGTCTTTTGAAAACACAAAACTGACCATTGCTGAAAATCTTTCGATGGCCCCTTACTATCCTCAAGATAAACTCTCAAGTTCTTAACTTGAAATCCAAGGCATTTTGCAATTGACTCCCTCACTGTTTCATAGATTTATCTTCGGTCACTTTGTGTTTTATAGATTTATCCTCAAACTGCCTCAGCTACGCCAGGCCGCTCTCCAGTGACAGTGCTCCCTGCTTCACCCATGCTATTTATCTTTGTTCATGTAGAGGAATTAAAGGGACTTTGGGCTTATCACCTTGCCTTTTGAGGTCTCAGTTTCCCCATTGTATGATTAGGTGGTGGGCCTAGTAGTCTCTTTTTGTTTTGTTTTTGAGATGGAGTTTCACTCTGTTGCCCAGGCTGGAGTGCAGTGCCGTGATCTCAGCTCACCGCAACCTCTGACTCCTGGATTCAAGTGATTCTTCTGCCTCAGCCTCCCAAGCAGCTGGGATTACAGGCGCATGCCACCATCCCAGGTAATTTTTTCTATTTTTAGTAGAGATGGGGTTTTACCATGTTGGCCAGACTGGTCTTGAACTCCTGACCTCAAATGATCTACCTGCCTCGGCCTCCCAGAGTGCTGGAAGTATAGGCGTGAGCCACCGTGCCTGGCCTTAGATGTCTCTTAAGAGCATATCCAGCCTGGCATTCTAGGAGCCTATGAAAAGGAGGGAGAAAGGTGTCTGCAGCCAAACCTGCTTGCCTTGCTTCTTCTACGTTGCCTAGCAATGGATGCCAACCCTCTCCCCATCCTTGGGGGTTTCTTAGCAACCCAGTTTCTCACCCTCAACTGTTTTCAGGGTTTCCTTTGAACTAAATGTCAAGTTCTGCTCTTTCTCCTCCAGAAAACCTGAGGCCAGAGGTCTCCGTGGAGACCTGGATACAACCCAGAATAGAGAGAGACCTGAGTTTGAGGTCAGTGGGGGATTTGCTGTGTGACTTGGAGAAGATCTTTGACCTCTCTGGCTTTCATTTCAGTCTGTGATGACCTGTCATATGATCCTCAGAGTTTTCCTTCTTCTTTTTAAAATATTTATTTATTTGTGGGTACATAGCAGGTGTATACATTTATGTGGCACTTGAGACATTTTTATATAGGTATACAATATGTAATAATCACATCAGGGTAAATGGGATATCCATCACCTCAAGCATTTATCCTTTCTTTGTGTTGTAAACAATCCAGTTATATTCTTCTTCCCTTTCCCTTTTTTTTCTTTTCTTTTTTTTTTTAAGATAGAGTCTCGCTGTATCACCCAGGGCATGATCTCAGCTCACTGCAACTTCTGCCTCCTGGGTTCAAGCAATTCTCATGCCTCTGCCTCCCAAATCTCTGGGATTATGTGTACACCACCACACCCAGCTCATTTTTGTATTTTTAGTAGAGATGGGGTTTCACCATGTTGGCCAGGCTGGTCTCGAACTCCTGACCTCAGGTGATCTGCCTACCTTGGTCTCCCAAAGTGCTGAGATTACAGGTGTGAGCCACTGCACCTGACATTCTACTCTTTTAGTTATTTTTAAATGTACAATAAATTATTGTTGACTGTAATCACCCTGTTGTGCTATCAAAAAATGTAGAACACTCTACAAATTTGCATGTCATCTTGCACAAGGCCCATGCTAATCTTCTCTGTAGTGTTCTCTTTTTTATTTTTATTTATTTTTTTATTTTGGAGACCATGTCTCACTTTGTCACCCAGGCTGGAGTGCAGTGGCCCGATCCCAGCTCACTGCAACCTCCGCCTCCCAGGTTCAAGCGATTCTCCTGTCTCAGCCTCTCAAGTAGCTGAGATTACAAGCTCGTGCCACCACGCCCAGCTAATTTTGTATATTTAGTACAGATGGGGTTTCACAATGTTGGCCAGGCTGATCTTGAACTCTTGACCTCTAGCAATCCACCCACTTCAGCCTCCCGAAAAGCTGGGATTACAGCCGTTAGCCACCATGCCTGGACTGTTCTTTTTTTTTTTTTCTTTCTGAGATGGAGTCTCACTCTGTCACCCAGGCTGGAGTACAGGGTGCAATCTCAGCTCACTGCAACCTCCACCTCCCAGGTTCAAGCGATTCTCCTGCCTCTGCCACCAAAGTAGCTGGGATTACAGGCAAACACCACCACGCCGGGCTAATATTTGTATTTTTTGGTAGAGACAGGGTTTTGCTATGTTGGCCAGGCTGGTCTCAGACTCCTGACCTCAAGTGATCTATCTGCCTCCGCCTTCCAAAGCGCTGGGATTATAGGTGTGAGCCACTGCGCCCAGCCCTCTGTATTTTTCTGATTTTAGTATATGTGCTGCTGAAATGAGCACTTCTCTCTTCTCTTGTATGTGTTTCGTTCGACTGCAAAATTTATTCACTGTTGCAATCAACCTTTATTGAGCACCTACTGTGTTCCATGCACTGTTGTAAGGACTGGGGATTCATCGGTGAATAAAACAGACATAGTCCCTTCCCCCACAGAGCTTATAATCTAGTAGATGGAAACATATAATGAATAACCAGATAAATGTTCATAATGATGTCATGCAGTGAAGCAGATGAAGCGGAAGGAGGGACTACTATTTTACATGAGGAGGTTGTATCAGTCAAGATGGGCTAGGGAAGTCAGAGAATATTGGGAAGAAAAAGCCTGGCTTCTTCCTTTTTCCCTCCAACTTCCTGTGGGTGCCTTACCTTGGGTGACCTTAGCTAGAGGCCAGCTGACAAAGGAGGCTGAGTGGCTTCCAGGGGTCAGCTCTGCAGAGCAGGAAAGATCAGAGAATCCACCGGAAGCCGAGAAAGCCCACAAGTACCTTGGGAGATATGCAGCTTTTTCAGCTCACTCACTGCCTGTAAACTGTTGGGAACCCTAGGATCATTAAAAAGTATTTTGATAATTTCTAAATATTGTGGTAAAATACAGATAGCATAACGTTTACCATCTTAATCACATTTCGGCATACAACTTATTGACATTAAGTATAGTCACACTGTTGTGCAACCATCACCATCACCATCATCCATCTTGAGAACTCTTCATCTTGCAAAACTGAAGTTCTGGACGCACTACACACTAACACTTCATTTCCCCCTCCCCCTAGCTCCTAGCAACCACCATTGGGGGCTTTTTATATGTATGAATTTGACTATTGTAGATGTCTCATATAAGCAGAATCATACAGTGTTTGTCTTTTTGTGGCTGGTCTATTTCACTTCGCATAATGTCCTCAAGGTTTATCCATGTTGTAGCATATATCAGAATTTCCTTCCTTTTTAAAGCTGAGTAATATTCTGTTGTATGTGTATATCACATCTTGCTTATCCATTCATCTGCTGATAGACACTTGAGTTGCTTCCACCTTTTAGCTATTGGGAATAATGTTGCTATGAAAATGGGTTCAAGATACACTGCTTTCAGTTCTTTTTTTTTTTTTTTTTTTTTTTTTTGAGAACGAGATTCACTCTGTCGCCCAGGCTGACGTGCAGTGGTGCGATCTTGGCTCACTGCAACCTCTGCCTCCTGGGTTCAAGCAATTCTTCTGCCTCAGCCTCCCAAGTAGCTGGGACTACAGGTGCGTGTCACCGTACCCGGCTAATTTTTGTATTTTTAGTAGACACCAGGTTTCACTACATTGACCAGGCTGGTCTCAAACTCCAACCTCATGATCCTCCCACCTCAGCCTCCCAAAGTGCTGAGATTACAGGCGTGAGCCACCATGCCCAGCCTTTTTTTTTTTTCCTTTGAGGCAGTCTCACTCTTTTGCCCAGGCAGGCGTGCAGTGGCACCATCTCCACTCACCACAACCTCCGCCTCCCAGGTTCAAGCGATTCTCCTGCCTCAGCCCCCTGAGTAGCTAGGCTTACAGGCACACGCCACCAAACCTGGCTTTTTGTGTGTGTGTATTTTTAGTAGAGATGGGTTTTGCCATGTTTGTCAGGCTGGTGTCGAACTCCCAACCTCAAGTGATTCACCTGCCTCTGCCTCCCAAAGTGCTGAGATTACAGGAATGACCCACCGCACCTGGCCTCAGTTCTTTGGGGCATGTACCCAGAAGTAAAATTGCTAGAATCTGTGGTAATTCTATTTTTACCTTTTCAAGGGATCCCTATACTGTTTCCCCTAGCACCTGCACCATTCTTCATTGTTATCAACAATTCACAGAGTTCCAGTTTCCCCACATCCTTGCCAAAACTTGTTATTCTGTTTTGTTTTATGGTAGCCATCCTAATGGGTATGAAGTGACTAGGATCATTTTCAGACCCAAACAGTCACAGGCTTTGTTGTTGTTGTTGTTGTTGTTGTTGTTGCCCAGGCTGGAGTGCAGTGGTGCGATCATGGTTCACTGCAGCCTCCACCTCTTTGGGCTCAGATGAACCTCCCACCTCAGCTTCCCAAGTAGCTGGGACTACAGGCACACACCACCATATCCAGCTAATTTTTGTATATTTTGCAGAGACAGGGTTTTGCCATGTTGGTCAGGCTAGTCTTAAATTCCTTGGCTCAACCAATGCACCCACTCCCAGCCTCCTAAAGTGCTAGGATGACAGGCCTCACAAGCTTTATTGCCCAGGCTTGTGATTTCTTTGACAGTACAATTCTCTTAAAAACTATGGTTTTTGGATGGGCGTGGTGGCTCACACCTGTAATCCTAGCACTTTAGGAGGCCAAGGTAGGCAGATCTCCTGAGGTTCAGGAGTACAAGACCAGCCTGACTGACGTGGTGAAACCTCCGTCTCTACTAAATACAAAAAATCAGCTGGGTGTGGTGGTGCATGCCTGCAATCCCAGCTACTTGGGAGGCTGAGGCAGGAGAATCACTTGAACCCAGGAGGTGGAGGTTGCAGGGAGCCGAAATTGTGCCATTGCACCCTAGCCTGGGCAACAAGAGTGAAACTCTGTCTTAAAAACAAAACAAAACAAAACTTAGGTTTTTTATCCATTTGACTGCAGTTAATGGTACTAAAACCATATCTACAATACTTTTCAATAGATTGTCCTTAAGTCTGCTTTTTTCCTTTGCTTTGCTATCTGAAAGCTATCACTCTCAATGCAATGACAATTAGCAGGAATAACAGGTAGCAGAGCTGCACCTCTAATGTGATCTTGGCTACGAGAGGTTTTACAGGACATTTTTCACTCAAAGT
Source organism: Cheracebus regulus (assembly GCA_963574635.1). Taxonomy (NCBI): domain Eukaryota; kingdom Metazoa; phylum Chordata; class Mammalia; order Primates; family Pitheciidae; genus Cheracebus; species Cheracebus regulus. Next base: position 20,621 of record CAUYQU010019934.1, read on the forward strand.
CTTTTAAAATCCAATTTCGGGTGGAGAGAGATCCAAGATGGCCGCATAGCAGCAGCTCAGGATTGTAGCTCCCAGTGAAAGTGCAGAGAGCGAGTGGATGCTGCAATTGCAGACGATTTTTGATGCCCACAGACTGGGAGATTCCCGGCGAAGGAGCCACCCGGGTCGCCAGCGCGACTTTTTTGGCCGGCGCAGTGCTTCTTGGTGTGGAGTGTACGGGACTGGGTGCCCTTTTAGTTGGGCTCCGCTGGTCCCATCCCCACAAGGAGAACAGCAATTGGAAGCGCTGAGGACGGAGAACAAGCACAGCTGAACCCGGGAAGGCCCAGCTCTGTGGGGAAGGGGCGTCCCCAAAGGAAAACTAAGAAACAGAAAAACCTTCATAACCAACAAGCCGGACGTCCACTCAGAGACCCAATCTGAAAGTCGGCAATTACAAAGACGACAGGTGGATAAATCCACAAAAATGGGAAGAAACCAGTGCAAAAAGGCTGAGAATACCCGAAATCAGAATGCCTCTCCTCCTAC